>WURS02075271.1:0-10329 GCA_011762765.2 Rhinocypha anisoptera | reverse complement strand
CTCCTCCCACTTCCCATGTCACAAACAGTATTCATTCCTAAAGGATGTATGGTTCCAGGTAATTCACCACACATGTTGTTCCCTGTAGACAGCAGTTTCGCCAGAATTACACCTGGTGTCTTCAGGTCGAAGTGACAATGGTATACAGGCCATCCTTATATAAGCGGTTTGAAGAAGTCACTGTTCCCTCAATGATCGACCTGAAGACAACAGGTGTAATTCTGGTGAAACTGTCGTCTACAAGAAACAAAATACGCAGTGAAATACACAAAGCATGCAGCCTTCCTTTTGTATTTATAGAACAGAATGACTTTTAAAAATACCAGAAGATGCTTTATCAAGGTTAAACTGACCAAGTCTTTTAAGTAAATTGTGGAAAAGTACAAACTATTAATCATTTCTTATGAATAAATATTTAAAAATTGTTTTCCTAGTGATTGCTTGAACCTAAAGCAATTTGCAAATGTGATAAATTACATGTAAGGGCTTGGGACCCTCCACCTAAATTAAATCAATCAAGCATACACAACCAGTCTTCAACCCTAAGGTTTGTTCAATGGATGAGGAAGTAGCTTCCCCAATACTAAGCCTCCAACGACATGAAGAAATTTACAAATTGCGATTATATATTCGTATAATGGGAGCAAGTTTCTTTCTCCAAACTCCCTGTGGTTTCCCAGGATGATCTGCTTCCCAGAAAATCACTCTCAGACTTGCTTTAGCCTGTGGTGCCCAGAGATGTCTAGACTGAGTCTAGAACCCAGGGCTCGCATTCAGTAGCCACTGGGGTCACCATCATGTGCATGACCATGAAGATGACAAATGATTACAGAAAAGTAAAAAAGGTTTGAATATTACCACTCCCTTGATTTCAGGATAATTCATTG
The DNA here is from genome assembly GCA_011762765.2 of Rhinocypha anisoptera. Taxonomy (NCBI): domain Eukaryota; kingdom Metazoa; phylum Arthropoda; class Insecta; order Odonata; family Chlorocyphidae; genus Rhinocypha; species Rhinocypha anisoptera. Next base: position 9,442 of record WURS02075271.1, on the reverse strand, counting down.
ATGCCCAACTTGCTGAATAACCGCCGATGCTCCACCCAAATAACACAATATTTTCTGCACGAAATCGTAAGTTGTTTATGGCAAACTGTAACACGACATCAATTCCTTTGGTTTCTTGATCTGGGAAAGGTACTCCCTAAGGAAGGACAAGCACAATTAAAACATCCATGATCCTCTCAGCTGTAAAACAAACATGAATGAAGACCATGTTCTTCAGCAAGGATAATGTGACATCAATGAGGTTACCATTTGTTAATCTCCATGAGTGCATAATTCATACAACTATTTATAGATGTTAATTGTTCAACTGTAATTGACTGTATGCTGTAATTGAACAAATTTTTAAATAAATAAAATGGTACAGAAGCAAAATAAAACTTTTTAGGTGTACATCAATTTCAGGAAAATACACAAAAGGGAGATATCATGACACAAAATTTTTTGAATGCAGCGTAGCCAGAGATCCATCATCAAATCAGTGAGGAAGGCAGGAGCAAGAGAAATCAATGTCAATCACTCTAATGCCATCCGCATCCCCCTCCTCATTTCATCACTTCTTGCACGTTCCCTGCAAGAGATATGCCCACAATCCATCTCAACATTTTCAATCCTGTCTGATCAAAAATTCATTTTCCTTCTTCTTCCCAGGTTCCTGTACCATTAATCATCATGGTATCATTATAGCCATGCATACTTTTAATAATAATAAAGTTGGATGACCTCTGGCTTCGCTTCGTGGAAATTATGAATACCCATGGCTGGAATGAAAGAATATGTCATACTTTTCCACAGTGTTTAATAATAATAATAATTTTTATTAATCGCAGGACTAGTTATACACTAGTATAGGACACATCAATTACAAAAAAGCCATCATTAGATGAAATACACATTTTATCATATATTGCAAATACATAATACATATAGGTCTATAGCTATTTTTCATTATATTTACATCTACTAATTTAGGAATTAAAAGATTGAATAAAAGGAGTTATCGATCCAATATTTCCTTAGTTTTACCTTAAAGTGTGGGAGTGATTTGATTTCTTTTATTTCAGGTGGTAACGAGTTAAAAAAACAGCACTCCAGAGTAAACAGGGCTTGTGGAGTACAAATTCATGTTATGGGTAATCAGTCTGAAGTCTTTTTTCTGTCTGGTGTCATGGCAATGAATATCCATGTTCACCTTTAAACATAGGGTTGAATGATGGTTCCTTACATATAATATAGAATAGTAGATGCAAATGGAAGGAAAGGTTAAAGCACGAAGTTTCTTAAATAGAGGCCAGCAGCTATGGGATTTCCCCACACCTGCTAGAACCCGAACCAACCATTTTTGGAGTTTGAAGACCTTCATTGAATGATATGAATGTCCCCAGGCAGCGACACTATACTTAAGCCTATTATAAATGTAGGCATAGTACACAGAAATCGCTGTCTCAAAATTAGTAATTGGTATGATACTTCTCAGCAGATAACATCCAGATGCTATTTTTGAGCAGATGGGATCAATATGAGATTCCCAATTCATGCATTCATCAATTAGAAGACCAAGAAATTTAATATTAGTAGAACCAGATAGAATTGAGCCATTTAAGGACTGAATTGAACTTTTTTTTTAATATGGGTGTAATTGAATATAAGAAGATTCTTTTTGTTGAGTAGAGCATTATTTCCTAAGCTCAAATTTACAATGGAATCAACAGCTTTCTGTGCATTATAGAGTGTGTTGTGAGGAGTATATTCTATCAGTTGATTAGTGTCATCAGCAAACATGACAAGTTCACTTGATTTTTGGTAGGCTGGTAGATCATTGGCATATAAAAGGAATAGCAAGGGGCCAAGAGTGAAGCCCTGAGGAACTCCTTTGGAAACAAGTAGCTTTTTTGTTGCCCAATTTAAGTAAACCACCTGATGCATTCACAGAGATAAGATTTAACCCATCGGTTACCTATACCAGATATTCCATATCTGTTTAACTTATCAAGGAAGATACTATCATCCACACAGTCAGAGGCTTTGTGTAAATAAAAAAAAAACCCTTAATATATCAGTCCGATTGTCTAAGGCCTTGAGTATAGCATCAAAAAATCTATATATAGCTGTCTCTGTACTTTTTCCTTTGAGAAAGCCATATTGGAAACTAGATATAATTTGGAACTTCTCTGAGAAGGATGAGATTCTTTGAAACATGACACTTTCAAAGACCTTTGAGAAATAAGAGAGAACTTATTGGTCTATAATCATTCTTGTCTTGTCTATCACCATCTTTGAAAAGAAGAACTATTTTTGCTGATTTAAATAGTCTAGGGAAAGTACCTGTGGTGAGGTAAATATTGATTAAGTGAACTAAAGGAGCTAATAGGTGTAGTTTAACAAGACCTTTAACAATAGAACATGGGATGCCATCACATCCTGCTGAATTTTTGGAGCTGATCTTGGTAAGAATCTTTTCTATCTCCTTTATATCAGTCGGATAGAGAAAAATGGCATTAGTAGGAGGCCAAGTGTTGCAAAGAAGTCCTCTCAATAGTGAGTGGCACTGGACTGAAATTGCATTGATAATTGGTTGATGTTTTCAATAAAATTATTATTAAAACAATTATCTATTTCCTCAGGGTTACTGACCGTATTACCATTTAAAGACTGAGTGGTTAATACTTGGTGTAGAAGTAGCATTTTTAACTATATTCCATGCAGTTCTGGAAGGATTACATGATCTACCTGTTAATTTAATATTAAAATTCTTCTTTACCTCTGAAATCATCTTAGTATACTATTTTTTAATTTTTTAAATATTTTTTACAGCCTCAGTTTTAGAAGCTCTTATATCATTATATGTATAATATTTTCATTTTCTCTGACATTAGTTTGATTTCTTGGGTCACCCAATTATTTTTCATTCCAATGTATTTTTATGCTTGAACTGCCTGAAGGGAAAACATACTTCAAAGTGATGTAGAAAGATATTCATAAACTCACTGAATTTCTTGTCAATGGGTTCAGTCTGATAGACTGCTTCCCAAGTTTCTCCCCCAAGTGCACCGACTAAATTCATAATGAGCACGTTCGGAGAATAACCTTTTCCAGGTAGTGTGACTGACAACAGGGTCATCAGTGGTGACCTGCAGCCTGATTACTTGTGCAGAGTGGTCAGAAAGATAATTATCAATTAATGCAACTTCTGTCCTTGAGAGACTTGTAAAAATTTTACCTATAATAGTTGCATAGGTAGGGGTCAGTCTAGTTGGTTACAGAGGGAAACATGTTAAATGTGAGAAAAACATCAAGAAGTTGAGTTTTAACACTATTTCCAACACTTGGGTCCACATTAAAATCCCCACAAACAGATGGCTGTCTTGAGCCTTTGGACAAAATTGAAAGAGTATTTATTAGCCCATCCAAAAATTTTGCAAATCCCCAGTAGGAAACCTATGTACACAAACAATGGACACTATAACATTATGAAAAGAGATTTTAGCAGTACAACATTCATAGACTAGTTCTAAAGAAAACTTGGCAGTGATTTTAACATTACAAGCTGTAATGGTGTTCTTAACAAAGATACAAACGGCACCACTTTTTGATACTTCTCTACAAAAACTACTGCACATGAAGTATTCGGCTATACAAACACTATTGACTTCATTTGGGTGCAACCAATGTTCAGAGATTCAAATTATGTCAGGCCTATGCATGTCTATGAATAATTAAAGCTGATTAATTCTTGATCTTAGACTTTGAATGTTAATATGTAGAATTTTAAGATCATTTACAGCACATACTTTGATATTACTTCGAGTCATTTCGAGTTCATTCGCTTTACTTTCGTCTATTAAGTCAAGACAAGTCCTGTTTTGTGAGGAAATAAAAAAGTCTCAGTGTCACATCACATGGTCACTTATCACTGTTAAGCACTTCATCTTAAAGATAAAATGGCACACCTATTCGAAAGCTGGCATTTACGCCTTTGGATTCAAGTTTACTTGCATTTAAATATGTGGAAAATTTCGTTATAGAAAGCCTTCAACTACATCCGCCGTGGTAATCTCACAAGGTCCGCTATTGACTTATTTTTTCTCACGACAAATTTACGATGGCGTCTGCTTGTCTTATCATCAAACTCACCTTGTTATTTTATATGGTGGTTAGCAGAACTTTTTGTATTACGGACCATTCCATTCTATTGCTCGATGAGCTGCAGTTTCTTATTCTTCCTTTCGTTCTTCACTTCAATCCAGTCATGAGAAGATGTAGTAGATACTTTTTCCTACATCAACATCAGAATTATTATCACTAAACCCGTGAACACTCCGGGTTTCTTCAGCACTTTTTGCGTCATTATGGAAGTTTGAACTCGGCATGCTAGTTGTTGTATTAACTTGTGATGAACCACATGCACCAATACTAGCAGTAGGATAGTCACAGCACAACATTCCGGAGTATGATTTCGCGAGACTTGCATAGGAATTTACTACAGAGGAACTCTTATTGGCACTCCCAGATCTGTCTCGAATCACAGAGCTATTTTGCTTGTTGACCACATCAGAAGCATTCACATGTTTCAACTCACAAAAGTCGGCACTGAGGATTTTCACAATACTGGATTGTTCCTTCAAAGAATCGGAGCATTTAGAGACTTCAGAGACAAAATTTTTTTACCGTATTTCACAGATCATTGTGCTTAGTCAACAGCAGGATTTCCACAACATTGTGCGCCTGTTGGAGTTGGCGGCAAGGTTGCACTTGATAGTTTTTGCACCTGTACACCAATTCTTTTGTTTTTAAAGCATTCCATACCGATTTATTAACTTTGGTGCATAAAAATGAAACTGAAATAAGCAGAAAAATTCACACGTTACTATTTCCTGACTTTCTTCTAGTTTTTCGGAAAAGTACCGCAATGTTTACCTTTTATGTCCACCATCCTCGATGAATCAGTATATGAATTGGCTTTGATGAATAAAAAATCTTACAATGTGTTTCACCATATTATGGCATGGTTAACAACGGGGTAAACAGAAATATATAAACAGATAAAGAGAGATGGGGATTGGGTTTGGGCTACAGGTGAATTGGTGGATTAAAAAATAAGACCTGCGGCCAATGGCAAGGAGAGAGGTGGAGGGTGAGGAGGGGACTGGGGGAAAGTGATGATGAAAGTGTGTGTGTGTGAAAAGAGAATCAGGGAAGAGGTGGGTGGAAAGTGGTGTGGCTTTTAGAGAGAGGTTTTGTGGATATTTGGGGTGATGGGAGGGTTGTAAAAAGGGGGGGGGAGGGGGGGGGGGGGTGAGGTGCTGGAAGGGGGAGGGGGGATGGTCTGACTTCCTATTAATTTCACTTATATGGAGAGGAGTAATGGAGGTGTGTGTGGGGCTTAATGTGTGTGGCTCATTACACCGGGATTTGATGATGATCTGATGATCTCTATTTGCTCCAGAGAATCAAGTTTAAAGCCTTTGTCAACTGAAAGCAAGACATCGGGGACAGAGATCGTTACTTTTATTTTTAGTCTTCTTTTTTAACCCATTGCCAGCAGAGCTGATTACTACTCAAAAGTTGCTATTTTTTCAATGCTTTATTGTATAAGTATACTAAATAAGACAATGTACAAACATGAATTCATAGAAAAATTTGGATATAATATAAAAATAATGTTGCATTTTCTGAATATATAATTCAATGGGTTGCTATGCAACCCACATTGATCATATTGTCATTGCTGATAACTTTGTTTTATTTTTTTTATGTGAGGTATTTTCTGTCAATATTTTAGGTAAGGTGAAACTCCATCTTATGTTTGAGTGAGGAAAATATCTTAAGAAATTATTCAACCAATTTAAAATATTTTTATCTCAAGTTCAATCTTGTTCCAAATCTATTGCTTCTACGACAGATTTGAAACTAGAAACAGTGGAACAACTGTGAATAAAACTCAAAATATTGCTTTTAAATTTGTAACTAAAAAACACATTTTTCCTGAAATAATGTTATTTCATTTCATTGAAATGGAAACATGACTTTTACTGTCAAGTGTAAATAATCACTGACTGTTTATAAAATGCATATTGGGTTCAATGGAACAAGAATTTTGCATATCCAAATACAGTGGCTATTCCACAGTTGACACTTCCTTTCAGTGCCTATTTTTTCTACTGTACGGTCCACATTATCCTTTATTCCATGTAATAAAATTCTGTGGAAAAGTATGACATGTATTCATTTGGTAGATGACACAATTTCTATAATCTAAGCGTCTTTAGGGAATTAACAAACTAAACTAGCTAATCTAACCTCTTGCACTCACCAATGGGTGGCTTGCAGGGTATACATGTAGATGTAATGTGAAAGAAAATTCAGAAATATGTATCTGTTTTCTGGTGTAATTTCTGCATATGTATTATGGATCATTAACTCACATCTTTTTGTGCAAATGAACTACTAAATGGATAGTCCTTTTCTGCATGAATGAAGCATAGATATGCTATTAAAATGACTATATCTTACAGTGCTTCCACCGAATCCAGGATGATTCCAACCAATGACTGAGTATCCTGCTTCAATTGGTGTAACCATGATCCCAATTTCATAAAATCCTGCATTTCCCTCACAACATATAACCAAGGTGTTGCCATGAAGGTGCCTGAAATTATTCAAATTAAACCAGTTTAGCTTTATTTGATGGTTCAGACAAAAATATTCCAATTTAATTATCATGACATAGCATATTGGCAGCACGAACACTCCCAATACCCTAAAGAATTCTTACAACAATGCTGTAATTCCTTTATATTATAAAACCTTGTAACGCTCTCATATCAGGAAGTAGCTTATGAAGCAATAATTAAACGCAAATTCAAAAAGAGGTTATACAAACTATGTTAAACTTACAATATAGGGAATCTTCCAGTTTTGAACCACTGAAAAAATATAACATTACCATCTTTTTTATTTTTTTAATCTAATGTTTTTTATAAAAATATTCATTAATACAAATGCAAAATTATATTGTATGAAACCAGGCCAAAAAATCTATTAGATGTTCACCTCAGAAACTGTAAAAGGAGTGTTGATGGTCCATTTCACATAAGGAAATTTAACTTTAAGACTTACTTACAACTAGAAGTATTGAGAAACATTCCCCTATTAAAAAATCTGAATCTAGACTCCAAAATATTCCTTTTTAAGTAAAATCTATATTTATATTTTTTAAACAACCAAAAACAGAACAAAGGCCTATTACATTGGCTGGATAAATAATAAATAAAAACTAAAAATAACACAATCAACAAAATTATATAAGAGAAATAATGCATTAAATAAATATTTACAGGTAACATTGAGGGTTAGGCAGAATCAAGGGAGTGTGTACTGTGTGAGGGGTCAGGAGGTTACGTTTTAGAAAAAATTGGATAACTGTCACAAGAGAAGAATAGGTCCAAAAAGGGAAACTGAATGACAAGGGAATTAAATTCTGTAGGAATTGGTGGAATAATGAATGCTGGGAAATGGAAAGATGGAATTTAGGGGTTTGGAGAACACAATGGTTACTTTGGGTGGGGCGTGGAGGAAAGCAGGATGGAAAGTAGAGGAAGTAAGCAATCTGTTCAGAGAGATTCGTTCAAGATGTTGAAGTGATATTTCATATCAAAGACTTGGAAAGGTGAGAGAAGTTGAAAAGGTGAGAAATTCTGAGGGAGGAGAGAGGGTGAATTCCCTGGACGACATTTTGAGGGAGGAGATGTGATGACGGGTTATGGCAGCAAAGAAGTTAACAGGTCTGTTTATTAATGCTAGCTTGGTGGGGCAAGTGGTCGACCATATTGGCAAACAGTATTCTAATATGGGGAGGCCACAACAAAAAAATACTGTTCTGAGGGCAGAAGGGTCACTTATGTTGGAGTGTTGATAAAGAAGGTCAACTACGGACATCGCCTTGCAGCCATCCTATTTATATGATGCTTGAAAGCTAGTTTAGAGTCAAAAGGTGACTCCTAAGTTATAGTGAGAAGTGAATTTAGGGACAGGTTCACGGGAGAAGGAAATAATCTATGGTGTGGGTTAGTTCATACATATTGTAAAGATGTGGGCTAAATATGTCTCTTTGGATCTGTATGTATTGTTGTTCTTCTTGTTTACATTCTTTAATAATATTTGTCTCATCAAGTGTTATCACCAACTACCACATTAAATATTTCCCTAGAAAATACAGTCCTGAATAGGGCTGCAGTCAACCAATCTTCGGATTCAAGTACTATTGATGATGAAGTGTTATTTGCATAACAAGTAACTTTCTTTCATTAATATTATTTCAAAAATATAATCTTCAAAATACAAATACACACTCTTTGTATCTGAAACTGGTTGGGATTGAGTAACTCATACCAACTGGAAGAACCCTATGGGTAGAGGGGTTCACAGGATAACCCAAAAGTTGTGGGTTTCAGTCCTGACTTGAGTATAAGTATGTGCTAGTCCAATTGGGGTCTTCTTTATCAAAGTTGTCAAAGCATGCTAAATACAAAAATATTACTATTTAAATACATCACTGTAAAGGCATTAACAGTTACATAATGAAAAGAGTAAGTCACATGTCATTTCATGGAATGATACAGCCTATGAGCTACACCAGCTTCTTTTTAAATTTGAAAAAGGAATTTTTTTAAGATTCATAGAATCATTCACTGCTGACTTAAGAGGCCATTGTAAGCGAGGCTAAGAAAATCAATGGAATGAAAAAAATATTACCGAATACTCACTTCCCCCTCTGATCCACAAACATTGTATCTATGTAGTTACCATCTCTTGTCTGCAATTTGTATCTTATGGAACCATTCTCTTCCACTAACTTTGATCTCCCCTGGAGTAGAGGGTCAACTGTAACAGTTACATAATAACAATAACATTTATTCTCTGAATAATAATCATGGAAAATTGCAAGTATGGGATTCGCTGCAAAACATATGCATCATTAGGTTCAACAAATGGCTCAGATGATTATAACCACCACAGTCATCAATCACAGGGTCAGATTTAGTTTTTTTGGCTGAATAGATAAATTAGGTTTATATAGATAAAAATAGCTTAAATGTTTCTGTTTGCTATTTCTGGTAACAAATGAAAGCATAGAACTATGTACGTGAAAAGCCTAACAGAAAAAGTCAAAGCCATTAAACAGATATGAAAGACAGTTGGGGAGGCCATGACATTGTGGAATTCCATCTTGATAAGGAGAGGGAAAAATGGAACTGTTAAGCATTTATTAAGAGAAGCTTTTTGTTATAGCAAAGAAGCAAATTTATTTTGACTGAAAAATACTTACAAAATATGATAGCTGTCCAAAAAAGTGATTATAAATGTTTAATTCACATAATTTCCTATGAACACTTTTCATTTATATTATATTGTGATCCTTTTGGAAAGCCTTTTGGAGGTTTTT
>WURS02075260.1:0-10329 GCA_011762765.2 Rhinocypha anisoptera | reverse complement strand
CTTTGCAATTCCACAAATATTTGTGGAATTGCAAAGTTTCATTTATCCTATCCATCTTGATATTGACGTGGAAATGTTGAAACTGGTTGAGTTGAGCAATACATTTCTGTGGTAATACACCTAGTGTGTTTTATTTCGATTAGGATTCTTAGTGTAAATCTTATACTTTTACAGTGAGCATTTTTGGGCATTTGACACCAAATTTTATATTAATGGTTCAAATGGCAGGTGTAAGTTCCAATAGGGTCCCCCATTTCGTAGCCAAGCACTCTACCCACTGGGTTATCATTACTACTCTTATCTGTGGGGGGTGTAAGAGGTTGTTCACAAAACAAAGAAACATGTGCTGATGGTCTAAGACCTCAAGGCACCACAATAAATTTGACAAATGTTACAGATATTTTTCTGTTGTTTCTCACAAGGAATTCATGCATAGTATTCTGTTAAAAACAAGTTGTTATACTGAGCAAAATATTTCATCACATGAGGTCCTATTTTCAAAGAAATCAAGAATTATAGCATGGTTTAAAATGAATTCAAAAGAAATCAAGAATTATAGCATGGTTTAAAATGAATTCATTGAATTCAGAGATAGTGTAAAAGCACAAAAAAAATAATCTAAAATTGTTAGATAATTACCAGTTATTTTCCAAGTTAATTCTACTCACCAACTCGATTCTTTTGACTGCAATAAGAGTATTCTTCCAGGTTCCTTTGAAAACGGTGCCAAATCCACCTTTACCTAAAACTGTGGTTTTATCCCAACCATTTGTGGCCACGAGCAGTTCCTTATAAGCAATATGTGGTATTGAGCCATAACTTTCTGCCACAGATGATGTACCAGCAGCATCTGAAAAATCAGTTTTACACTAATAAGTTTTGTCCATTTTATATTAATACATGACAACTTAAACACATTTAAGTGCTCCCATCATCTAGCAGTGATCAGCAAAGCAGACTCCCCTAATCACAGCAATTTGAAATGACACTTTCTAAAGGTGGAAGATACCTAAAAGTTGCCTATGATGGTTAGTTTATGATACATACATTTTTAGATGCTGTATGAATGCATAGCACTCTTCCTTTTTATTGCTCATCACACACTCCCACTTTTCATCAGTAAATCTTGAAAAACACAAGAAGGAATTGTGTTGGTGCATCACAAGGATGCCATCTTGAGAAGAGATCTTTTTTTGCATTTAATATTGAAACTGCTCTCACTGATTTGGTAATGAAAAAGAAATATTCCATTCTTCAGAATGTGAAGTTAGCGATGAAAACAAAAGCAAAGTTTAGATTCTATTGAGATAAACACTGATTACGTAACAGGAGTACAGGAACTAAACAGGTAACAGGAGCTTTACAGTGAAACTATGTACCGATTTCTGCTTTCATTTTAGCATTCTGAAATGAAATAATTCTTTTTTATTTTTAAGGAAAAGTGAGAAACAGACTATTTTACTGCATTCTCAAATGATTGAGTATTTTATGACTTAATCTATACTAATCAGTGCACTGAGTCACATCCCTTATTAAATGCAGGAGGCACAACCAGTCTATTGCAGCTCTCCATACTATACTGTTACCTGCCAGCCTCTTCATACTTTCGTAGCTACTAATGCTAACATTCTCCAGTATCTGCTTCTTATGTCCTATCCTTTGCATACTGCTACAATTCTGCCCTTTACATTCACTTCCAATGCGGTTTTCACTAAACTGTCATGTCTCACTAGGTTTCCTATTAATTTACCTCTTCTACTAAGTTTAGTATAAAAGCCTTTTTGCTGGCTCTTTGGAGTATTTCTTCATTGGTGACTCAGCCAATTCATTTAATTGTTGACATTTTTTCAAAATAAATTAATTTCCGAGACTATATATTTAATGGATAGAACAAATATTTTTTAGAAAAAATACTGAAATATATTACGTTGACCATGGCCCTCTCTTGCAAAAGGGATGCAATGGAGACCGAGGGCCAAAGACGGGGACCCCACTGACTGGGAAAAGGTTAGGGGTCCTGCTGAGTTTGGGCACAGAAGAGTAACATTTTATACCTGGGTTGCTTGGCATCGCGGTGACCACTCCAACATCTATGTACATCATTTGTTCATTTGCAAGTGAAAAGTTCAGTCAGGTTAACCCGACATTAGGGCTTTTGCTGTGGAAAATCTCTGTTGAGTTTACACAGCAATAGCAGCAAAAGGGTTAAAGATTACAGTGACTTTTCTCTGTAAATGGAGGAATATGATGCAAGGATACAAAAATCAATTCGTTAATCATGGTTAAATCTTCAGGCAAGAGGATTCATTTATGCTAAAAGTTTTGAAAAAAACTGACTATCTCTATAGTTACAAAGATTTTTTCTTTCTAGATTACTTGCAGATATTGGAAAATATCATCTCAGATTCAATTATTAGAGCACAATGATGCACAGAAAAGAAAAATGAGCTGATTCAACAACATTTCCTCAGTGAACTTATTTTTCCTAAAAACATGAAGAAATTCATAAATAAAAATATATCCAGATATACTTTACCAGAGGTCCTGGTGCGACTGGTACTCTTCTGAGACTCTGCAAGTGGAATATTGCTTTCCTTCTCCTCAGGTGGACCTCTGATGCCAGATGGTTGAATTTGTGGTATTCCAGTCCTCACATTCGTATTCTCCTCATTTGATGGGGGTTGGGCAGAAAATGGCACCCTAAAATATCAACCATCCATCAACATCAACCAACTGTAATATCTCACCATCTCTCCAATTACCTTCCCTCTTTCTGTGTTTACTCTCAGCATTCGGCTCTCTCTATTTTCTACGACTCTTTAAAGAACTTCATTGGTTCCTGCTTAATAGTTATGAAATGCAGGAGGCACAACCAGTTGTCTATTATACCAGCATCTTCATACCTTCGTAGCTCCTAATGCTAACACTCTAGTATCTGCTTCTTATATGCTATTCTTGGCCTAGAGGCCAGTCAAACTATGAAAGTGATGGGCAAAAATACCATCAGCAGTTTCTCACCGGAAACTTCAGTGGTGAGGATAGAGAATGTTAAAAAACAAAAAAGTATCCAAATCTGAATATGCATTTGTTTATAATCATCATTTAATTGCAATAATTGGTGTTTTTTGGATTTTTGTCATATAGTAAACTAAGTTTCAGTTTTAGTGGAAAGGTTAGAAGAGACAAGTTGTAGATTTATAAATATCTGAAAAATGAGTGGTTGCAAGTGAAGATTGGTTTGTTAGTTTATTGTAAAATTGCAAAAAACATAAAATAATGCAATAATATAGCTTCTGGCATAGTTAAACATAATGCTAAAATCTGGCTCTGTAGGGTAATTTGTATGAGATATTGCAATTGTTTATCCCACACGCATTCTATTTCGATTTGCTAACGACATAATGTTGATGTGCCTTAAAACACCACAATATTCTTTATAAATGTTCACTCTTGGTTTCTGAAGCATGCTAGAAGTGTGTTTAAGAATGAATATTGTTCTTAATGAATAGTTTTATTTGTATATCCTGAAATAGTAATATCTTACAGAAAAATGGTGCAAAACGTAGTAAAAATCATGTACTTTTATAAAAATAAAAATATCTCAGCTTTAAATATGTCTTAACAATGAAACTTTAAAATTTCCAAAGCCATACCAGCTTTGAGGAGGTGAACTCAGAGCTACCACTATTACCATTTTTATAGGAGTTATTCTAATTGTTTATATTTAATTTTTTTGTTTATTTCGATGGCCTCCCTTATTAGTCTGGGGAAATATCTCTTCTCCTTGGTCAGTACCCGCATCTTCTGAAAATCTATTTTGTGACCTGTTTTATTCCAAGTATACTCGGCAATTGTATTGCTTCTTCTCTGTGGCTTTCTGGTGTTCTTTTAGCCTCCTGCCACAGATCTGCAGGCAATAATGAAACAACCAGAAACTTTCAATCAGGCCACACATTTGAATGGAAAAGGACCCTCTCAATCACCCAATCGCAAAGCAGCCACGAGATGGGGTGCCCTATATATAGGAAGCAAAAACTGCTTCGACTTGAAGATGCCAGCTGGAATGCCAGCGAAACTGTTGTCACCTGAAACCAACAAATTCAGTGGAAACCCGATAGCACTGCAGAGCAAACTGTATCAGGTGTTTACGAAAAAGAAACTAACTTATGAAAGTGGTTATATAGATAAAGAAATTTGAAAAACATTCGGTGCTTATGCTTAATGCTAAGCTTAGATAAGTAAACATCCTGGTAGTGCGACAATTTAATGAATAGCTTTAGGAAAGTTAGAACAACAAATGCCATTAGAAGTCATAGATGATAAAAGAAACATACCCTCTGATGAATTGTTTCTACAAAGTGACATCCTATACCATCAATGCCATTAGACATATTAAAGTCATCTAGTTACCAGAAAATTCTTTGAGTGGTAGGCTATAGCACAAATACACAACAAGTACAAAATCGTTAACAATAATATTTAATACTAGGATAAATATAACAAATGGAAAAAACCACATAAACACATATTGTAAGTGCTCTCAGCTTTATTGGGTGCTGCATCTGCATTTGTTGACTTGTGATGACAACAGTTTCGCTAGCCATCCTGCTAGCATCTTCAGGTCGAAGTGTCGAGAAGGTAATGTGTTTGCCTTATATAGGGCTGTCTTTGATGGTGCTGCATCCCGATTGATGGATAGGAAGAATCCTTTTCCAGGCAGTGTTCAAGGTATAACCGTCGTCTCTGCTGAAGTTCGTTGGTGGTTTCGATGGCTTCTGTGATGAAGCTGGGATAATATCGACTCTCCTTTGATATTATTTTTGCCTCGTCAAATTTTATTGCATTCCCAAGCTCACTCCAAGTATGCTTAGCAATGGCTTGGCAATGATCGAAACTGCTTGTTTTTATTTGCCCTTTCATGTTCTTTAATGTGTGTCCCCGAGGCTTGGCAGGTTTCTCTGATGTAGGATCTTTCACAGGAGCATGGCACTTTATACACACCTTAGGATAAATCCTGTGGCGTTTTATCTTTGGGTCCCAGCAGGGCATGGGCGATCTTTGTCACACAATCGAATCTCATCACCACTTTGTGTTTGGTCAGGATCCTGGCGATCTTTTCTGAGGTTCCTGCCACGTATGGGATGGTGACATGGGCTCTGGGTTTTGTAGAGTTCTCTTCTCCAGTCATAGGTGGTAGGGCTAGTTTCTTCTCCACCTTCGCAGTCCTTTTCAGGACCATGCCATGGACCTTTTCATAGTCCATCAGATTTTGTTTTTTATGGGCCATGCATAACTTCCTCAGTGTACCCAAAATTATGTATATAACCTACTCCACCACTATTCATCATTAAAAATTATCAGATGACTGCACACGCAGTATATAAGGGGAAGACAATATGAAAAAAATATGCTTTAACATTTTACAACTAGAATGAAGTAGAAAAGGAAATTGAATACTGAAACTTTTTTTGGTCTTTTGGCATCGCAATAGTCAGATGAATTTATTTCCTAAGGCATAGATGCAAAAGGCAGAATTGAAAAGCAAGGAAGAGTGGTAAAAAAAGTCAAGTTATATATTTCACCTCTGAGTGTTAATAAGTTTTTCCTCAGGATGATTGGCAGCTGGGGTAGGCTTCTCTGCTACAGCTGATTTTACTAGAGCTTGAGGAGGATCTGGCATGTTCAGGTTATGCAAACCAACTTCCATACTTTTCATTTGTGGAATGTTTGCTGATGGAGTCATTTGGGCAAATGGAGGTTGACCTGCCGCCCTTTCGGTATTCACCGCCGCAGGTTGACCCACATTATGGTTTGCATTTGAAGGGTTTTTTGAAGACGAGGATGGACAGACTGATTGAGGACTAAAGTGTGCGCCGGGCGGACTTTGAAATATTCTGGTTAGGTTCTCTTCACCTTCGTAAATCAGGCGATGATGGTGCGGCTCCACTAAAATGAAAATTTAATTTTTATTTTTTCTATAGTAACACATTTAGTTAACAAACCATAACAATGTATTTATAATTACCAAATGGTTTGAGAGTAAGCATCGATTGATAGTGCTGCATTCTGGACAGTAACACAAAAAGTTCTAAGACTGTGTGATTCTGATGTCCCCATGCTGTGAGCAACTCGTCTGTTGGCGATTTCCCGCGCATTACGGATTGCCGCAGAAATTTGATGGTCATATCATCAAAATGCATGTATTGTCCACCTGTGAGATTTAAAGGAAAATGTAATATTCTGCATACAGTTAAGTTTAAAATAAAAATCGTATTAGGGACACTCACCTAGCTCTTCCCACTTTTCAGTATGATCTAAAATGCGACATAATTCCTTTCGTTCAAAATAGGGCAAATCATATATGTACTTAACGTTTGGTCTGTTGGCACCTGCCATATTTACCCCAAAATTACATACAAAAGACTTATTGAGCAAAATTGTAAGTGTGCGTAGCAGAAAATATCAACAAGGAAACTGAACATTCAGTAAAAGCGCAGTAATATCACCGGGGTATGAGCTGTATGGCCGTTCATTACAAAAGAAAAATCAACTGCACTGTTTCTCTCAAAATAAAAATCTTCGCTGGGACATGTATATATCACAATCATATTGCCAAAAAAAAGAATCTTCAACCAAGTGACGTAGGGGGTGCGCAATTCTAATAGCCTGTCAAAGGAGTACCAACAATGAATTTAAAATATGTAATATAATTTCTGTTTTTTGTGTAAATCTTATCTGTATATAACTTAGTGCTAAACTATTTCAGTCCATATAATTTAAAATATAGGAATCATCTAACACAATACAGTTTTTCTTCTGTTAATAGCATAGTTTTGATAAACATTATTTTATCAGCTCAGTTATGTTGGTAATTTAATTCAGATGTTTCTAGCCGCACGAATTGTACCAATTGTACAAACACGTACAAATGCATAAAGGAATTAATGAAAATGTTGGTGAAACTTTTTAGGGCCATTAAGGTAATGCTGTAAGAAAATAGTTATGTATCTTTTATTTAAACGAGATCTATCACAAGTTTTTATTTTTTAGCCAAATATATCCATAAATTTGCTACATAATAATAAAATACACATAAGCAGCAAGAATGGACTACCTTTAGTTCCAATTGTAATTGAACAAACTGGCAGAGGAGAAAGGGCATACGATATATATTCCCGATTATTAAAAGAGAGGATTATATGTGTAATGGGACCTGTAAGTTTGAGCATTTATTAGTGAGTGATAGAATGATTGGGATTTCATTACCTTATGAGATTATCTATTTTTTCAGATTTCTGATGAACTTTCATCGTTAGTTGTAGCGCAGTTGCTATTTCTTCAGTCGGAGAGTAGTAAAAAACCGGTACATATGTATATTAACAGGTTTGTTATTACTCTATTTACTGCTATGGATTTAGCGTATAAAAATTGTTTTGGTGTTAAAAGTTTTATTTGTTTAATTATTGGCTTTGATTTGGTTTGGTGGTGGCTTACAGAACTGGCTCAGCGCTAAACCTCTATACTACCTTAACGAATATTTAGTTTGATACCCCTTGTATCGCCATTACATGAAAGTTATTTTCCCTACCCGATTCCAATTTTTTTATCATATATTTTATTTGTATTCTGAACCTATCGACGACATCCGTCATAAACGATACTTTTCCTCGGCTGAGTAAAGAATATTATGACTATTATTGCAAAGGCTAAGCATAAAAAAAGCAATTAGTGATGGATTCTGTATTCAGTTGATAATGGTCTTTAGTTCAGGCTTACAGAATGGGCTGATACGTAGCTATCACTAACCATGGTATATTATTATTTCTATCCCTAGATGTCCCAAGAGAATCCAATGTCCTTTGTCGCATGGCTTGAGGTCTCAGTTGATTTTCTGATCTATAATCAAGACATTTGTTTATAATATTTTATTGCTTTGAAATATTTGTGCAATATAAGGCAGTTTGTATCCGGGTGTTATGTTTTATAATATTAGGAAGATTCTTTTTCTGTACAAAGTTGCTACTACATGTGCTTTGTTTCTCTATTTCCCTCTTAATATCTGCATTCCTTTAATTTTCAGCACCAATCTCATTTCATTGCACTATACATTTCATTATTTTCTATTTGAAGTTATTGAATTCATATAAAAAGTTTTCTATGGCCATTTTATTTTCTCTGACCACCATCTCCCATATTTCTAAACCATTAAAGCGACTCATCCTCTTTCCTCAAAGTAGGATGCTGAACCATATTACGGAACACCCCAAATTTTGAGTCACTAATTTTTTTTTTCTTTGCCCATAGTCCTCATCGATTCTTCCTTGTGAATGTTTTTCTTATCTGATGTAATCCATCTCCTGGTAAACATTCTTAGTATTTTGAAAACTGTCAATACAATTGAATTTAATTTATGCTGAGTTCATAATATTAGGTTAACCAATATATACTTAGCCAAAAAATAATTATTAAACTACTGTGCCTCCCTTACTTCAACGCTTTAAAAAAGTTTTAAATATATACAGGAAAAAATTCCTCATAAGTTTTCAAGATACATTTCCTTGTTACACCTCCTCCATTAATAGCAGGAGAGACAGGACAGGCTGTATCCTAGGATACCTTCCTTTTATTTTGCCTTTCCTACCTTTCCACTTAATTCACAGTGTCCTACTTCTGCGTATTACCCTACAAGCCACTGCAAGGGTGTGTGGTAGGGGTTGAGCCACAACCAAGCATTCACATGTACTTCCAAATGCAAATGTTAGGAGATATGTATTACACATAGCCATAGCATATATTATAATGAAGCCACTCTCATGCAAAACAAAATAGCAGAACATCATCCACATCATGTGGGACAGTGTTAGACTGTTCTTGTTTATATCTGTACATGCCCAATGTTGTGGGATTTTGGAAGAGGACAGACCACAGAGAATCCCATAAAAGTGTCCCAACCACTTTCTTTTCCTTATAATTTCCATAAGTGTTTTATTTTCTCCTTATCTTCTTCTAACCACTTATTCATTTTGCACTTTCTCAATCTGCCTCCATATCCATATGTCAAATGACTCATATTCTCTCTTATTCCTTCCTAACCATCCAGTACTAATAGACTATATAGCATTATTTTCTTTTTATTGAAGGGCCTTCTTCCTTTGTCATTGCGATTCTCACTTTGCTCTCCCAGTTACATCTCATATCTTCCTTTGTAATGCATCCAAAGTACTCAAAAGATGATAATTGCTCAAGTTTCTTTACCCCAATTGTAACTGACATATTCTTCAGCCTCTTGCTAATTACCATGCTTTTAGTCTATTTTCTTGTTTACAAGGGCGGTTAGATAAGTCAGTACTTTTTGAATTTCCCGCACAGTTACTCCAAATGCAACAGTGCTGCCGTCAACTGTAATCTATCAGTGGGCAACTGTCTAATTTTAAGACGTATATTTAGGCCCTCGTATAAGACCTAAGATTTTTTTTCTAACTAATTATTCACCTTAAATACAATGAAACTTGTGTTACTTCTCGACGTAATCTTCCTGCAGCCGTATACATTTCTCACTGTGTCGACTCCATGATTCTACGGCCTCGGTGAAGGCTTCTTCAGGAGAGTCTGTTATGACCGCTGGAAAACGCTGCGATGCTATTGGAGTGCGGGGCCGAGATTGTTTTGGTTCATTGTCACATGACGCTCTCTGCCTTCTATTAAACTGTCCCTCATCCATGAACGCACTTCCATGACACATCCATGACTCCATCACCGCACGTATCTCCTTCATACTGGCGATTAAGAATTTCAATCGCTGTCACACCCCACGAATGATTACACACGATGTTCGTGTAGCAAAAACTTTGCCATTTTTAAGTATCGAAAACAGTTCTCATTCTCGCGGCTGCCGCTAGAGGTTCTGTATGTCGTACAGTGCTGCCATCTCCGTCACGCGTTGACAATGAGTGCCCGATCACTTCAAAACAAACCGCAGGTTTCTATCTGTATTTCAGTTTCAGGGGAAAAAAATTGGTGGCCTTACAAATTTAATGCATATTATAATTAATCTTCAATTTATTTCCTCATTTATTCATCAGAATTTCGTGACTGTGCAAATCTGTACTCGGAAGAGATGGTAAAAAAAAGGCAACTGAAAACAGTTGATGAAGGAATAAAAGTTTTTGGGGAATTCGTTAATTCAGTCGGATTCGCTGACGACCAAGGCGTAGTATGTGATTCAGCCAAAGGACTGCAGACCTTATTGAACGCTTTACAGGACCAGTGTCAGAGATTTGGGATGAAAATTAACATTAAGAAAACGAAAGTAATGAGATTTTCAAGAAG
>WURS02075249.1:0-10329 GCA_011762765.2 Rhinocypha anisoptera | reverse complement strand
ATATAATCTTGATAGCCAATGTGTTTATGTTGTACTAAAATGTATGCACCATTAGCCTTGAATAATTACATGACAGAGAAATAATATTTCCAATTGTAATAATGAGCCAAGTAACTGAACTGAATCCTGGAAACTAGAGAACTCAACCCACAGGAGTGAGTGCTTTGCCTGGCAGCTTCTACAGTCATCATCTCACAAAATCCTTGCTACATCATGACTACAAAGAAGACAATGACGAGGAATACAATGTTTAGAATAGTAACATGGAATGTAAGGACAATGTTGAAGTCAAAATGTTAGAGAACATCAAACTCATGATGGAGAGAATCTGGATAGCTATAGAGTAATTTATAGGGGGGGAGTGTGTAGGGTAGTCATATTTCTGAGCCAGAAATTTGGAAGGAGAGTAATCCATGTTGGACAAGTTAGTGATAATAATGGTCGAAATAAAAGTTGGTCCAAATAATTCAGTTCAAGTTCAGGTATATAGGTAGTGGTATTTGGGTGGTCACTAGGAGGAAGAAGTAGATAAGGTGTATGACCCTGCTTGAGGAAGTAATTAAACATACTTTACAGAAAGAGTATTGTAGTGGTGCTAGACTGGAATGCTGTCATGAGTGAAGGAAGAGGCCAGGTACATAGTAGGTGAATATGACTTAGGGTAACCAATGGGAGTAATCAGGAATTTTGTAAACGTTTGTTGGTAGTGAACACATGGTTCAAACGCCACAGTAGATGCAAATACACTTGGGAAGCACCATGACATACATATCAGTTAAGACTACACCATAGTCAAGCAGATTTCAAAAGATTTGTAAACTACAAATGCCACCTGGAATCAAGCTACAACTTGGTAACAATGAAGTGTTATATAAAACTAAGGAGGATTTAAAGAGCAGGAGATTACAGAGAAGGAACCTATACGTTATGACAGGAAAAAAAGAGTAAAGGATAACAGGAATAAGTAGCTGGTCTTCTAAAGTTTGAAGTTCTTCATAAGTTTGAAGTGGTATGAAGGTGGGAAGTTCTTAAAGATGGAATTGCAAGAAGTAGTCAAAAGAATCATTGAAAGAGATAGACGAGAGCATACTAGCAAACTTATAATTTACTCGGAATACTGTAATGGAGGGAGATCCAGCCAGGTTAGCCACATAGGGAGCATGCTTACCAGCTAACCTAAAGGTCAAGGGTTCGACTCCACCCACCCACGTGCCTCAAACTAATTTTCCTGAATGGTTGGAGTCAGGTATGGGGCCATAAAACTGTGTGTCAAAACCACCTAACAAACTGACTCCAGAATAATGAGTAAAGCTTAGGAATGAAAAAAACTGTAATGGAGAGATAGATTATGATCTCAGATTAAATGATAGGCCGTAGGAAGTATGCAGAGTTAAAGAGGGATTTCTGTTAAGGTAGAAAGCTAAAAATAGGTAGTTGTAATTTAGAATGCATCAAAAATGTACCTTAACTGGCAATATTACCCTTCATGATCATCAGAGAAAACTGCTCATGTTGAGAATGGGGCCTCTCCTGCATTCCAAATATGTATGTATTTCTATTTGATAAGCATTTCACATAAAATGAATAAATATACTTTGAAAATTAAAGAAACAGAAACTAAGATCCGTGGACACAGAATTTTAAAGGAAGTTCCCCTCTTTCATTTTATCCAATATTTTGAGCTAGGTGCGTGTTTATTATTTTGAAGAGATTACATTTGTCATTTTTTTTCAACCATTTACAGAAATTTTGGCAGTATTTTATATATAATTTTTCTGCATACTCAAATGAGCATTAATTGCTTCCCATTATTTGACTACTTATATTCTTTATCTTATCAGAAGACAAATTAAATTATATATACAAATATAATACTAAAGTATTAGTTGCTAGTCCAAATATGGCCTCCTTGAAAAGTCTATTTACAAAAAATGCCTCACAACTAGTGCTGGGTCAATTTGATGCTCTCAATCTTCAATTCCTCAGTGGCCACAAATCTAAAGTGAACCAGTGAAAATTGATTCCAAATTGGGCAGCAAGCCAATTCTTGTTTTAACACACTTTTCCACTTCTAATTATTGCAAAAATGTGCTTAAAGAAGAATCAGGATCACACCATCGGCTGTGGTTCCCACAATCACTTGTACTCTCATGCCAGGTTTGAGAGACACATTTCCATGCATAATCATAGGTTTTAAATTTATATATTTATGGATGTGAAAACAAAAATAAAAAAAACTAAACCTTCGGAAATAAAGGGGATAGGAAAAAGTTATGTGACACAATTCATCTGTTGGAAAAATGTAATATGTAATACTAACTGAATACACCCAAAAGAGAAAGTGGGTTGAGTTTGGATGCATGTGACATATTTACGTCATTCTTAGAAGCAATCACTTTCATAACCCTGCAGAATAATGAAGTCATTTAAATGTTCCCACAGTAAGAATAATTATTTATTTTATGCATGATCAATTCAAAATTCTGTATGATGTTTCCAGTTTTCTTTTTTTGTGCTATCCAAGGAAATAAAAAAGCAATACCAAAAAAACTGCATGGTCAGATATAACCCCAAATTGTAATTTTAGATTAACAATTCATGTCTTTTTGTTGAAGGGCAGTATGCCTTATTGTTACATACAAAAGAAACTCATACAGGTTCAATATTTCTTTTAACTTATAATCTTACAAAGATTGAAAAGGGCATAAAATTGCGTCA
Source organism: Rhinocypha anisoptera (assembly GCA_011762765.2). Lineage (NCBI taxonomy): Eukaryota > Metazoa > Arthropoda > Insecta > Odonata > Chlorocyphidae > Rhinocypha > Rhinocypha anisoptera. The sequence continues at coordinate 7,611 of WURS02075249.1, read as the reverse complement.
CTTTAACAAATGCCTTAGTAAAGTGGGAACACAGTGTAATAAAAAATTACAAAATAAATAAACTGAAACTGTCATTTAAAAAGCATAAAAAGTGGGTATAATAATTATAGACTCCATTTCACAAGAAACTGCTTTATTCTTGCAATGATGAAATGAGCCATAAGGATGATAATTTTTTCTTCAGCCATGCTTTTAAACTTTTTTATTAATTGAAGTTGTGAAATTTATTTACAGGAATCAATGGCATTGGACTCGGGAAATTTTAATAAAAATTTGAGAATCGCAACTAGATCAGAAAAGCTAAATATTTGGAATAGACCCATCACTACTTACAATAAGATGTAAAAAATTTCAATTTTTGTTGCAATATGATAAAAGTAGATCTGACTAATAATCAATTGACTTAAGTTTTCAATTTTCTAACACTGACATCTTCATTGAATTCTATTCATCCTTCAATGAATTTGACTTCTGAAAGTTGGTCATCATTTATTTTGGAGAGAAGTACAAACAGTTAAAGTAAGACTGCTGAATTATTGAACACTAAGACTGAACATAAACAAAATTTGTTTTAAAGACACATCCCCTTAGGTTATGAGGTAGACTCATAATTATCATCATTCACGTAGAGGTACCAGATCTCACTTCTATACTGTTACCTGTCAATCTTTGTATTTCTTCATAGTTCCTGGCTCTTGTTTTCCATTACCTATTTGTCATAAGTCATCTTTACTCTCTTATTAATTTTTTCTCTTCCATGGTTAGTTCCAATACACTCCATATTAGGAGGGGTATTCTGAAAGTAATGCCTCTTATTACTGATTTTTCTTGGCATTAGTTCATCACTGGAGAAAATGCATACACAATAGTGATGACTATGTTGAAAATCCCTAATCTCCAATCACCATTGTTACCACCATTGGCTATACATTTTCTCTGGATCAAAACAAGATCAGAATTAGGAGACATTTCAGAATTACCCTCATAGTTTACTGTGCAACCAGATACATTTAAACAGGTTCTCTTATCATCTTATAAGTGCTTTCCAAATGTTTCTTTTACATTGCCTAACTGAAAAATGTTGTCACTAGTTACTGGGAATACCCTTCAAAGTTTCAGCAATATTATTAAGTGCCAAATATTCATCACTTTCAATTTATTTTCTCTTTATGTGCTAATGTCCGTATTTCCCACTTGTACATAAAAAGTAAACTGTTATATTTAGAACTTTTTATAAAATTACCATAAAAGGGGAAAACTTTAAATTTTTGGAGGAATGATTTTTGTCTTTATTTATCTGAATATAGATAGATAGTCTTTATTTTGGGGCAAGACTGAGACTAAAGAGTCTCCTCTTCCACCTAACCCCAAAAAGAGGTTAAATGGAAGAAATTCTAAATAAAGCCAATTTAAACATAATATTACTACAGTAAATGTTACTTTTAACTATTTAGGAGTAAATGAAATGAGGTACCATATTTACCCGAACATAAGGCAAGGGTTTTTTTTCCAAATTTAGCCTAAAAAAACGTGGGGTCATCTTATACAGCAGAACCATGTTTTTACTCAGACAATGATGTGGTTCAAGCCAATCTTTTATGTATTTTTATGGTTTTACTATTTAATATTACAAAAACTGGATTTAACAATTTTACGTAAAATTTTTTTGGTTCCCAGGGGAAGTATTAATTTGTTTTAGAAAACAAAACAACAGAACTTAATGAAACTTTAGCAAAATCTAGAATAATATTTTTAATATTAGTCTTTAATTAAACTTAAAGCAATTCCATACATTACTGCCTCAATTCTTAATAGACCACATTATTATTTTACTTTCACGTATTTCATTATTCATTCATGTCAATTCATTATTATCCATTCATGGGTTACAGGCATTTACTTGTTTACAACAAATACTACGCCACAACTACCATAATACTCACGAAGAAGGCACTGACCTTGAGATAGGAAGCATAAGAATGATAGCTGTGAGGGTAGGAACCTTGTTAGCTGTTCTCAGTGACAAGCTATCTTTTGCATCTTCCACGAGCAGTGTTTTCACACCGGCACGCATTGTGCAGCAGAATTTAATACACGGTTTAGTTAAGTCAAAAATTAAAGGAAATAAATCGAAGACCAACCATTATTATGGCACTATAGAATAGTTTAATTAAAAATGACAATTTTCAGAGTTATAATTATAAAATAAGGTCTCGCTGGCTACGAGCAAACATTACAATAAGAACTTTTATGAAAACAAATCTTCCTCATCAAAACAAGAGAATTGATAGCTTTCTCACTAGGCAGGTGCTTTTCCAGGCGAAAAAATGTTATTTATAATGTTACTGTATTGGTAGTCACTGATGCTACATGTAAGCATTTCACCATAAGAATTTCAGCATGTAAAAAATATTTTTCAGGGACAGAAAAATGATGAGACAAAAAGTGACCCCGGGTATGGGCCTTTGCCAGATCATTACATACTAAGCAATAATAATACTTTGCTGATTCAGAGCAAGCTGAGTGACAATGAAAAGTTTTATTTGCAATTACTGAATATATGAAATATAAGCATCGCTTTGTAGTAATAATAGCTAAAATGACCAAGAGTATAGTAATATGGTGCATCACAAGTTCTTAGCACATATATCAAAATTAGCCATTACGTATTTTGATTTTACATAATTTGATTTTATAAAACACTGACAATTCAGGTCCCTATGTGTTGTGTAAAATCAAGATTCTGCTGTAATTGGGTAAATAAGGTAATTAAAGATTTATTATACATTTTTGTAACAACATATTTACGAAAAACTAAAACTTGGATTTTTTTCCATATTTAGCCAAAGAAAAAGGGGTGGAGGTCTTACATTCGAGTCGTCTTATAATCGGGTAAATATAGTAATTCTGGAATAGCAACAAAATTTCACATAGTGGCAACTTTCACTAAGGTACCCTTCTCTGATTATTAATTTGTCATTAAAAACTTGAAATCAGAATTTTATCCTCCCTTGAACGCAGACAGAGAACTCTCCTAAATAAAGCTCAAAATGCTTTTTAATGTTTCTCAAGGTGGCCATAAGAGAATATCATTAAAAAAACAGATGGTCTAAATGCATTTTAACAAACTGTCCAAATTTTAGCCAAAAACAGAAGTCCAATATGCAATAAGTGCCATTTTAACTCATTTCACTTTGTATCTTACTTTAAGAAATTACAAAATTAAAAAAACAGATAATTGATGTTTAAGAACACAGGTCTTTGGAATGGACATATGGATACATGGATTAACCATTTCCCTAAGGCATATTCACCACAGCTGCTAATAAATTACAACATGAAGCGAGATCAATCAATAATATAATAATTTAAATATCACAATTAATTTTGAAAAAGTAAACTCCGCTGCTTAAATAACTCTTTGGATGTTGCTAGGTTGATAGTGAGATAAGTTATATGTAGGTCAGCCATTATCACTTACTTTGGTAGTCAAATATGTATGGAGTTATTTACATTTAACATTCTCTTTAAGAGTAAGACACCAGATTTTTATATACTACACCTCTATGACTTTATCACATTAAAATGACTTCATAAGTCATCAAATACATATAATTTATGACCAGAAACTCTGCTAACCACACCTAACATCAGAGATGGGAGTGATTCAGTTTTTGAGCTCTCAAGTCTCAAGCCCAAAAAACATAACACAAGTAGCCAGGGGCAATTTGTAAACCGGATGGAACCTTTGCATTACCTGGAAAGGATACTTAATGCTAATGGATTTTACTTTTTCATAATTCTCTAATACATTTTAACCTTACATTAGTTTCCTATTCAAAGGGCTAAGGTAAAGAAATCATCTGGATACTTACCTTGACTCTACCCCTCTGTCCAAGCCGTATTTTAATGCGATACGGAGGATTTTTACGATGGGCTCGCCGAAAAAAATCGAGTTTGATGGTATCTTGATCTAATGGACCTGAGTATTTATCCCACAACTTCACTCGCTCTGTCACACTGCAAGAAGTCAAGAGTTTTTGGTCCTGAAATCAAAGAAAACATATTACATATGCATCATGCCCATAATTGACTAAATATTAAAAATACAAATTATCAAAATGAATTGTTTTCCATTGAAAAAGACTCAAACTCATTTCGTGAATTTAATTCTAATAAGAAAAAAATTACTGACCCAACCTTCTTACATAACTAGAGGTACGAAGTATTAAAAATTCATTTTTTAATGTTAATAAAAATAATTACTTATTACATAAATGGGCATTCTTCAAAGAAATCTTGCCACTGTAAATGTATTATAAATTAAATATCAACCCTTGTAAGAATTTGCTTTCTATTATTATGTACTTCAAAATGTAGGACAAATGTACTAGAAGAAGTAGATATGTAACCTTTTATAAAACAATTGATAACAAACACAAGTCATGGATGAAAATAAATTATGAAAATCTGTCAATGACACTTTTGGCAATGAAACCTGGGTCATAAAAAGTAAAAATAAAACTGTGGAATTGTCAAATTGTTTATAACTTCCTCTAATGATGAGTAAATTCTATAAAGTCATACACAAAACAATTCAATTTGATGAAAATAAATTTTTGCTAAGCCAGGTTCATAAAATAAAACTGTATATTTCTCATGGTGATAACCTTTTCAATAAATAATAAAACTTCATCACATTCTGAAAATTTCATAGTTCAATATTCCACAATAAGATGTGAGTATATTAAAGTATTCAAAGGTAATCACCCCCAGTAAAATACTTAACTATTATTTTTGATTTGCAACAAAAAGTGCTGAAAATAGTAAAATAATCATAATCTGCTCATGAATAAAAAATTATAATTTTGATCCTTGGATTTACATTCAGAATGTATCATTTTAGTTACAAAACTGCCATATAAACAAAGCTCACCAACAGCTAACTTGAACCTAAAGAACTTGTCTTGAAATGCATTACTAAGTAAGACATCCAAGAATGAAACTCCAAGTTTCACAATGCATCTAATTTTAGTAGTGCGATTTCAGAAGACTTCATTATTCTTTGGAAATAGCACCAGGTGTTTGCCATAGTCATTCTTTCACTGTTGCATTACTTTCAATGTGTAGATTTAATTATCAATTAAATAGTTAAGATTTAAATTGCAAAAATAAAGAAAATATATTTATCACAATATAATCTTTGAGAAGTTATTTTATCAAGAACAACACTACTGAATCTTCTTATGTATCTAACTATATTTCTGAAAAAAGAAGGAATAAATCTAATAACTTTTAGGAACCTCACCAATGGAAAAGAATATAATTTAGAAGAACAAATAGTAATACAACAAACAATTATGATATGCAGTGAATTATTGTAATAAGGTGCTTTAATAATTAATCTAAAATCATATATTTAAAAAACAGTAACTACGATGTAAAAATGACTAACTGATCACTCCAAAAGTTGTACCACAGATTATATATAATATATAAATCCATTTATGAAGAGTTGTTGCTATTGAGTGTATATATTTTATAGCATCAATTTAATTGGTGTAATAAACAGCTATCTACATCTACAATTAAGGACAGAAAAATAATGCTATTTGTGTGGTAGTTTTGTAACTAAAATATAGATTCCGAAAGTAAATCTAGGGAGCAGAATTGACACTTTAATTAGAATTCACATGGACTAGGTTTTTATTTTTTAATTTTAATATAGCCTAATTATGTTAAAATAATTGGAAAAACTAACCAGAAAATGTTCAGCATGATTGGGACACATCCATTTTCCAGTTGGCAATGCTGTAAGTGGGGGATCTAGGCAATCCTGATGAAAAAGTAGAGGGCAATAATCACAGGCCACCAATGGGGCTTTCCGGCAGCTTCTGCAAAGCGAATTAAAAGTATTTATTAAAAACTGTATGCATTATTTTTAATAATTAGTAACTCCAGGATATATTTAGTATTTAACCACTGAGATGTTTATTTTCAAGAATTTAGTTATAATACTGTAACAGATGGCCATGAATAATAATAGTAGCCAGTCCTCAAGATCAATTAAATTCTTCAGATTAACAATTACAAAGACCTAGAGTTTGGCTAAGATGACAAATATTTATCTACCAGATAGATAAAGATGCTGAAAAATATACTTATTTTGTTTTTATTTATTTTGCCCTATGGAAGCACATACTCCTGAAATTTGGACTACACTTTGTAGTGTAGCTCTTGCATACTTAAACTACTCCATAAAACTACTACATCTTTATCAAGATTATGAATGTCATAAGTTGATATTGATCTAAGAAAAAATAAATGCTTATTCGTTAACTCCACTGTATTGAAACTGTTACTCAATGATCCTTAATATATGCTGTAATATATTTCATATTCCACAGTACTTCAATCCAAAACATTAAAGAATGTGAGGCAATGCTATATTCAATTCTGAACTATTTTTATTTAGTGATTTGTTGAATTAAAATGAGACAGTACCTTGCTAAAGGACAATGAGAGGCAGGCATCTAACAAATTCCTAAGACTGTCAAATTACTCTCAGAAACTCTGAGGCAACAACAAATGCTGAACAGATGGCCAGCAATTTTAATCTTGCACAATATTCTTAACATCATGTAAATAACATTGAGATGGAGGCCACAATGACCATCAGATCCAAATTCATGTGGAATGGTGCAAAAAACTACAAATGTTAAGTGGAATTATGTCTAGACATATTCCATCTTAACCGGTGAGAAATCCTGGATAAACTAACTGATCATGATATGAGATGGTCAATGTTGCAACTAGTTTGTTAAGAGTGGAAAGTTACTCATTTCTTCAAAAAATAACAATAACACCCTATGTATAAATGAAACCCCTGATACACACATGATGCTGTGAGGATCAAATTCCAAGTGCAGCAAAAGGCAAGATATTGTTAAGCTCCATAAAAAATTATCTAGCCTTAATAAAAGACTTGATATGGCTACAGTAAAGAAAATATATTTTTCATAAGTCAAGGTTTACCAATGGTATGAACAGCTTCAACCCTTAGTTTATTATATATTGTGATACAGTTAATATTTGTTATGGCAGTTTAAAATGCATCTTGCAAATATAATTTCAGATATATCACCTTCAGCAAATCAACTTTAAAACTGTATGTCTAAGCTACTTTTACAATAAAATCCAAAAAGTTACCTAAATACACTAGATGTTATATAAGAACCTATACGGTCAAATGAATGGTAAATCTTAGCTGCTGACAAGACAAATTGGTTTGCTATACAATAATCATTACAAACATTTACACACCATACAAAGAATCAATTATTTCATTATTATCTGAGAAGTAGTATATACCTTTAATCAGTCACTTAACAGAGTATTTCAAAACTCAGGAAGTAACTGTTACCTCTGCAATGAAATATTGCTACATTTAAAAAATGCTAACAAATATTTTTGGCAAAATTTTTAAATTTAGTGCAAATATCTTACTAATCTCAGAATATCCCATAATAATTTGGATAACCTTCCAACACAAACATTTCAGAAAATTAATTAGTGACAATTTTGATCATAAATCCTTATAAAATTAAAAAA
>WURS02075238.1:0-10330 GCA_011762765.2 Rhinocypha anisoptera | reverse complement strand
CGAACCCTCGACCTTTGGGTTAGCCGGCGAGAACATCATCCACCTGGCTGACCCAGGCCAAGACCGTGGCAAGGGAAATTCGAATAGGAAGACATTAGATTCACTGTTTAAGGCTGAGGTGGAAATGGTTCGATTTTGCTCTAAAAGCGCTCTTTGCAATGACCTTGGGAGCAATGGGGTGAGCACCCCGGCGAATATTTCGAGCAAGTCCTGCGCACTTCTTAGAGGATTGCCTTGTCTACCTCTGGTCTAAGTCATCGAATTTGTAAGAACTTTTATTTAATCCTTTACTCATAATTAGCGGACAAAAGAAATAATAAGCTCGCTGTATATTTGATCTTTTTGTTCGATAGGAAATAAACCTACTTGGTTTGATTTGTTCAAAACGGTGACAGATTATTAACAGGGATAAACCATTATTGAATAAGAAGTTTGATCATGATATTTTTTAATCGCTATGACAAAACCTGCAATGAAAAACCTCTTCAACTAAATCTCAATATCGTGTCTAATTTATGAGATAGTTCAAAGTTACCTAATGTTTTTAGTTGTATTTAAAAACGCAATAACAAGTTTACTTTTACACTTCCTCAAATTTCTTTGGGTATGACAAACGAATAGTTTCATATGCACATTTTATAAAAAAATATTATAATTTATTTGTAGGTTTTCACGGCGTCTTGAAGCAAAATCCATTATGTTTTGGGATGCCGTCTTGTAGGTTGCCTTTGGTGGCAACAGTCTCGCTTCCTTTCCTTAAAATCGTCTTCCACCTGGAGGAGCAGAGGGGAGCGAAACTGTTGTCACCAAAAGAAACCCGTGAGATAGGCATCCGAATATAGAAGGAATTCATTAATGATTGTTATTGCTTGTTTAATATGATCAGAGAAAAATGACTTTAATTTACCTAGGAGGAGAGATGAAGAACGTGTAAGGAAATAGTTCATATATAATAAATCATTCATTTTGTTCTGCTTGCGATTGATAGTGTACAAATAATTATTGTGCTCGTAATTACTCACGTTTCGTTGGCACTTTATCCGAATATTTACGAACTAATTTTAAAGCATTTTGATTAAAACGGATTTGAAAGTAACAATATATGTAGAATAATCCTGTTAATATACTTAGTGTTTTATATATCACTTAGATATATTGAATTTAAAAAAGAGGAAGCTTGTAAGCCACATTTTACGAACGATGATGCCTAAAAAAAATTTAATGCACTTCGTTATCTTATTTTATAAGGAATCGAACATCTATGGTTAAAAAATATACTTATGCATTTTTTATTATTTATATAAATAATAATAATCATACACAGGAGTATTTCTCAATACACCACGAAACAGCAATGAAAAATTTATCCATTGTCTTAAAACAAGGAGTTAAGAATATAGTAAACCACCAAGAAGCGGAAGAATTTATGGATGTAAAAGAAGCGTTGAAACAGAATAAATTGGTCGCTGAAAAATCGGATCAAGGCAAATTGGTGGTGATCATGCACCGTAATGTTTGCATGGAGAAATGTAATGGTTTAGTTAGAAATTAAAAATAAATTGTAACTACTCAGTGACTCCACTTTAAAGTTCCAAATAGGGTTTGAAACCTTTCTTAATCCTTCCCCCGACATTGTTCATCCTAAAGAAGTGTAGAAGATTTTATAAATGAATCCCCAAGCACCCCAGTTCTTCTGCCTCTCAAAGATCCACAAAGGCACACTCATAAGACCTGTAGAATCCAGTGTGTCCACCTCTTCAAGGAAGCTGTCGGCAATCACTCAAGACTACACCAGATTCACCAAGAAACACGGCGTCAATAATCCCTTGGAGTTATACAACATCCTGACGAAAAATCTACCTCTCCCCGGGAAACATATGCTGCTGTGATTAAATTCATTGTTAAAAAAATTTACAATACGTACACAATAAAAATAAAACACTGTCACGACCCGGGTTTCGACGTTTATACCGTCTTTCTTCGTTTATACCGTAGTCCTGAAGATTACGGTATAAACGTCTAAACCCGGGTAGTGATTGTGTTCTATTTTTATTATGGCCGTATTATAAAAGTCTCTAACAATGAATATTAATTCGTTCCACAAAGTTGGACCTCATGGTGTCTCATTTATGCTGTCATTTAATTCTTCTCGGCTCTTCTACCGGGTGAGTGTGTCCGTTGCAGCCATTCTTTCGATTCCCGAATTGGCAATCGTCTTCAGGGATTCAGAATGGTCAGGCATTCATAATTCTGAAGTCCTGTAGATGATTACCGAGTCGGGAATCTAAACGTTTCCTGCAAATGACACGCTCACACAGTGGAAGGCCCGAGAAGAATTTACTCAAGCAATACGTCGGGAAAGCATCAAATCTTTTTTCGCATGCTACTGACATTCGATGTCACAAATCTATTCACCAGCATCCAAATATCAAAAGTTTTTAGCGTGGTTGAAGAATTGCGCATTAAGACGTGTGCCAAAACTCCCTTTATTTCTCAATTTTTGATGCTTTTAAAAATGTGTGTGGAACAGATTCACCCTATCAAATTTTAAAATAATAGGAAGATGTCCTAAGGAATTTCAAACCTGCCAGACGCGACCTTTCAGTAACTCCTCTGTCGTTATATTCAGTCTCCCGTTCCTGCACATTCAAAGCTCTCAAATTTGTATTGAAGTCCGGCGTGTTTAGTAGCCGTGTTAAAACTAGTGTGTGTTTGTGTGCGGATTTTCTTTGAAAAATGCAGCGTATTGTTGACCTTGCGGATGCATCTTGAACGAAAACTACTGCTTCGCCTTCTGGAACGATGTCATTAATTTTTTTTTGAATTTCGACCTGTGCCGTAATTTCGAAATTCTGACGTATCGGTTGATATCATTCGAGATGGGGTTCTTCCTAGTGATCTAAACCCAGCAACAGACATTGCTCCCCAAAATAGTAACCTTGGCCAAAACTATTGCGCCTTAAAATATATAAAAAAAAGAATTTTTCAAAAAAGGGAAATCATCTCAAATGTAGGATTCACTGATCTACCTATATTAACCTAGTATTACGTTATCATCATAGCTGAACCTACCCAATATAGTCACTTCAAATGACCTCTGAAAATTACAACATGCCAGTGGTATTGGTCCATTTCTATTCTGGAACGTGTGAAAACTAATTTCGCATTTTTGTGGGCCACTGATATTAAAGGATTTATTTGCTGTCTTATTATTTGTTACTTATAATTACCTATACCGACTTCCAGAAGACCGATTCTAAGGTGATATACTACAATTCCAGATACGCTTAACTGTAGCCACTTTACCAACGGCAATAAAATTGTCTACTGCATTTTGTAGAATGTTTTCATCCTCTTCACACGATGTGCATCTTGGCCCCATTTTGGCTTCGATTCCATCGTCTCATTCCAGTAAAAGTAGTAAACTTATTATGGATTAAACCCATCTCCCTAGATATTTGCGAGACGGTTAATTCGGCCTAACCATGCCGATATTTTTCCTCTCACGCCTGAACTCCAAGGCATGTGTCCGGAAGAAAATAACTAGAGCCTCCAACGTGTTCTCGGGGATATGGGAGCAGTTAGAAAAATTAAATAAATTCAGATTTTTCATTTCAGTCATTGAAATGGTTTCAGCCTTAACTTGGTGGAATTTTTCCATCGTAGAAGATTAGGAAATAATTTCACAGCAATTCCATATAATGCACCTGATGATGCCACGCCGTGGTGAAACCTGGGTCGTTAAAATAAAGTGTATTAATGTGGAATTGCTGTGAAATTATTTCCCAATCTTCTACGATTTCAGTCATTGTTTTACCACATACACACACAATATAGCCTAGAGCGATAGTTTCAAAAAACAGAATCTTTTAAAGCATTCGCGATGATCGCCACTAGGATTTATTTTCCTGTACAAGGAGCCTATTTTCTTTAGTAAATCTCGAGCTTGAGGTTTGTTTTGAACCCAAGGCCAGTAGAAAGGGCCCTGACGCAGAGTAAAACCGACCGACGACCCCCTCTTGCTTGACCGATGAATCCACCACCTACCTAGTCGAATTTTCCTTGTCACAGTCTTGACCAGAGTAGCAGAATCATATAGTACCAACTTAATCATATAGAAGCAGAAGGAACGTTAAATTCTCCTTCGGGTGCGAAAGTGGCACCGCTCAATTTGTCGGAATATTTTCTATCCGATTGTACAAATGGTGTTACTACAAAGACGGGGCAAATCTAATAGACGTTAGTAAAAAAATACACAGTAGACGATAAACATGAAACGGAGTATATAAATAATGATTTATAGTAAAATTGACCTATCACAAGTTATAGTTATAGTACATAAAGTCAGTGATATAAGTAAGCGAGAATAAATTTGTGAGGTTTAAGATTGACGGAATATTTGTTTCCATAATACATACAAATGTATGTTATTATTATATACAATTATATAATTTTTATTATCATTATAACTCATATTATGTGATTACCTTTTCTAGTATTATCATTTTCTACTTAAAGTAAATACGTTAAGTAGAAAATGATTATAATAATATTATAATTTTTAATATAACATGTTAGGTACCATTTTTCAGCATATTCAATAAAAAAACTCTAAATTGGTCCCAATTCTCCTACGACGATTAAATGTAAATAAACGGTAAATAAGTTACGTAATTCAAAATGAATGACGCTTATTCACTTACTCGTTTCGTCTATCGTTCACCTCACAAACTTATTAACCTTGACCATTTTTAACACTTACCCCTTTAATGTCCCTCGATGAAATACTACTTCACCGAAAGCTATCCTCTGGGACATCGGGCGTAATGGATAGCTGGTATTTTCAAGAGAATTTACTTGCACTCGTAACGTCTCCATTGAGTCAAAATATGTCGCCAAAACTGTTTGATTATATGAGTTCTGTAACCGTGACACAAACGCTGGAACAAGTAACCTGGGAAACCGGGGAGCACTTATCCACGCTGCTCCTCTAGCCAGACCGAATCGGTGAACTCCCTTGCTCTAAATGTCAGACACTGCTGGTTTTATCCTTGAGTTGGGCACAAGCTCCTGTACTGTTTCGATTGAATCCGCCCTCAGATTGCAAAGCATTCGAACTCTTTCTGCGCTTAGACCTTGACGACGGGGAACAAGGTGGCAATCCTGAATTTCCGCGAGAAATTCAAAGGGCACAAATGAAAAAATCGGAAAGTGACCTCGTTCAACCGGTTCCTATTTCTTAAGAAACAATTAGCCACCAATTTTTCCTTCTTAGGCTTTTCTAAGTTTTGATCTTGGGTGCTTTGTTAAGTGGATGTGGGACATATTTTTTCGGCCGCATACCCTTGCCGTCGCCAACCATTCCGCAAAATTAGTTTGAGACAAACACAGCAGCCGTGCCCTGGGAGTGATTCGAATCCGCGACCTTTTGGTTAACCGGCCACTTGGCTATTAATTAACTGAATATTATTCTTTCCATTATTTTTTACCGGGGGTATAACCTCTGACTGTCAACTGCAATTCTCTGTCAAATCAAATCGTCAAAGCTACTGTATGATCTTGCAACTTCCGTGTCTCTTGGAGTGTATAGCTGCACTATCTCTACTGCACGTGCACAAAAAACTTAATATCAATTCTAAATAAAAACAGCTGATCATGAGGCATCCAACAGTTGTGTTTGAAACTGTTTTTATTTTCTTCAGCATAAATTTTACCACAATAAATTGATCATTTATGGCGGATATGCGTGTAAGTACTATGATTATAAGTATGTAAGCCTCGGTGGAGTATAACGTCCTCCTTTACCAAACCGGAAGTCGCGGGTTCGACAACACAGTTTTCCATTCTCCATCTATGCCATATATTTGTTTGGTTCTTTTTATTCTTGTTACACCCTAAGTTGGCTTAGTTTTGTGTTTGGGAAGCCGCAACTAAGTAATAAAATAAATAAAGGAAATATCATGACATAAGTATGTATTAGACTCTCGGATATGATGGAAAATTAGAAGGTGGCTGCGTACATTCATGGCTGCGTAAATTATTCAACACAACTGAGTATTCGCGGAAGGTTTTCTGAGGGTAATGGGACCAGTAGAGGCCGGAGAAAATCTTATTGTGTGTGTGTAGGGAATTAAGTGGGAAGTTTAGATGAGAAGCATGATGGCTTAAGTTTTATTGGGAACGGGACTAGGAACTTTTAACTTATTGATACTCCGGCTCTTGAGACTTGATAAGCCAAATTCAAGCTGATAATTCCACCCGCCAGTATATGAGGCTCGTGCTCTACGATAAGACGCCGTCTAATTCACTTTAGGCACTAGTCAAAGTGCAGGATTGCAAAAGGCAAATCAACAACCGAAGAGATATCATTCATATTCTAAATATTTTCTGAGCCGGTTCACCTTATTTAGAGAAAATATGAGACTGAAAAGGGTTATCATCATATATTCAAGTTCCTGTAAGCAAAACAATAATCGTTTGGTTTGGGTTGTCAGAATACCAGCCATATGGGTCCTAAAATTTTTACGGAGTTAAGGAAACAAATTTATTTTGAGCAGAGAAAACTAAATACTTCCTTGTTACGATGATTAATGAAACGTCCTGGGGAAAAAATACCCGGGAGATTTGTGGAATAGCAAATAAAAAGTTAGCGTCCAAGGGTACTACGAAAATTCGACGAGAACTTGAAAAAGTGCTGATATTTTTCATTACTTAGGCCACACGAGTGTATGAGACCCTCATGAGGCAGGATTCATTTTGGAATTAGATCTAGTGCAGCGTAGAGCATTTAGGTTTGTGAAAGGTTGATACGACCAACGAAGCAGTTTAACGAGGTTTTTCGAGGAATTAGGATCCACTCGTTTAGCGTAGGCTGAAGTAATTATTAAATTTACTGTGCAGGTTTCATGCAGATGACTTCATCAAAGAAGTTAATAATACATAACAAGCCCCATCCTTCTACGGTAGATCAGGTTGCTGTCATAAAATCAAAGAGATAGACTGCTGAACGGTTAAATTCAAACTGTCAATTTTTCCTCGTGCCATTCATCATCTCCATTACTTGAATCCGAACATTGATTTATTGCAGCTCTCCATCATTTCCCATCTAGTGCTAACTCTCTTACCCCTTGGCAGTTCTTCTTTCCAACGTCCATTATGATTTGCCCCTCGTACCCATCAAAGTAAACATGTTCACAAGCGTAAAGACGATAGTTAGGATCGGTGGTGTATATATTTCGTAGTTACCTTGCATGCATGTTACTTATGTATACTTTGACATTGCTTCTACATGATATGAATAAAGTTTTGTCATAGAATGTTTCGCATGAAAATAGTTTCTTTCCACTACTAATATTTGCATGCAGTGTTCCTTTGCTTTCAATTCTTTCGTGAATTCATGCTTGGTGTTGACTCACCCCCTGCCTTACGTCCTTGACTAAGCTTTCAGGTTATCATAATAAGACGTTGTCGTCCTTGTGGTGTTTTTTTGCTGCGCTTGACGACGATCTATTTCATTGTGGTCTCGAATTATATGCGGGAAGAAAGAGTTCTTATAAAGCTGTGCCCAGAGGTTTATTTCCCTTGACTTATCGTTCTAGTCAAACATTCCATTGTAATAAGTGTTTATATAATGCATCTTGTCCGTTCCAAACGCCAGTGATGTACATTTCCTCAACAGTCTCAATCTTTCCTGCCAACTTGGTGGCTGCCACTTCTGGTTGGTCCAATTGAAGATTATATAACACTCTCACCTTTTGATTGATCAATTGCAATTTTCAACGACTAGGGCTGCGTTACTCAATATTTTCAACTCGCATATCAGATCATATTGTCTTGAAGAACATCTTTATAGCCGAAGCGCATTCCACATGTTGTCTAATCATTGTTAAAAGTACCTCTAATTAAATATTTCATCGGAATATTCGTATCACTTTCTTAATGAAAAAAAAACATCTGAAAGTCTTTCCATACATTATTTCTCCACTGAGGAAACTATCTTAGGCGCTGCTATGTGGAATTTTTCCAATTGGGTAAGAAAAGAAAATTAGAATTTGTAAATTCCACAGATAATTTTCACTAACCACGACCTGGGTTTCGACTCAAAAGATGATTAATTAACTAACCGAGTTTTATATCGAGGTAAATAACACCTTCCTATGGAAATTAGGACGGCCACTTTCCTTTTCTTTCTCAAAATTTCATTGATGTCATGTCCGATCTAATGGTGACACGTAAGTATTTACGTTGTTTTGTTAAATTCATCTACCTTCCGCCGATATACTACGCGTAGCATTGTAGGGATTTCTTTCGCCAAAACTGATTTATCTTGCACATAGTGAACAATATTTTATTTAAACGAACAGTTTTTTTCGAACAGACTACATCTTCAGGTACAGTACACAGTAAATTCGTTGAATACATACTCACCTGAAACTGGAGGAGAGAAGGAAGTAAGAAGGAAGGGGGAAATGGAGGTAGAACAGATTGGGCGGAAAAAAGGGAGGAGACAGAGGAGAATATAAGGTGTAAGGTTAAGGTGTAAGGGACATCCAGGAGGGAGGAGTGTGAGGTAAACATAATGTGATTAACTAGGAAGCATTAAGCACAATTCTTCCTTATCTCTAACTGCTCAAGCACAGTCATTCTCCGGTCCATGGTTGCTAGATGGTTGTGTCCTGTGACTAATGTGTCCTTCCTCCTACAAATATTTAGCAAAATATGACTTCGAAATATTCATCGTTTCGAAGTACCGTCGATATCTCCCAAATCTAGAACTTGAAGGGTCTTCCTGTCTACCCTATATAAATGGAATTACATTCCTTACATTTTACTTGTGTAGCACTTGTACGATCAGCTGGATTAATTCACCGTATCATAATCAAAACACATTATCGAACGATGAAGGAAACTGAACAGCTTACCTTAAACCCACGTGATCCTCGAAACGGTCAAAGATTACAATCGTTCAAGAAAAGGCAAAAATTCTCTTTACCACTCTTTAATTAAACAAAAATCAGCATTTGACATAAGTACTACGAAATAACAATACAACCTTCGTTTTTACTTAACGAAATAAACACTAGTATGCCTTGCTTTTGGCGAAAATATCACAAAACTTCGCCTATACTTGAAACACCGGTCTGCCCTGACGCGAGTCGATCTTCGCACTGGCCGGGAAGGGAGTTGATTCCGTTTTTCGTCACTAGCGAGTCTGCGCGCCAGGTTTCAACTCCAAAACGGGCTAATCAGAAGCCAAATGGCCATCATTCTACGTTCCACGTCTTGAAATTAAATCCGTCCTGGAAGAACAGGTCACTTTCCTACGCGGACTGGCCTATAAAAGTGATATCGGAGCGGGGCACGAGAGAGTGGTGTCGCGTGGAGCGGATATCGCGAGGCTGTCCGTTTAAAACAACGCAGTTGAATCAATTGCAGTTTTACACTTGTTAAAGTTTAACTTGTGAAAGTGATCGCACTTGTAAATTGTTGATTGGGTTTAACATTAACTAATTACTTCTTTCTATACTTTTACCTATCGCACGACAAAATATTGTCCTTCCAGATGTGGCGTGGATAAGAATTGTGTATTCAAAACAGATAGAAGCAGGTGGGAATTGGTTTAGGAGCCACTCGTTGAGCGAAGGCTGAAATGCAGGTTAAATTTATTTTGTAGATTTCAGGAATATCACTTCAGCGAAGAGTATAAAAACATATTACAAGCCCCGTCATACTACGGTAGACCAGATCACGTACGTAAATTAAAGAGATAAACTATCGAACAGATAAATATGAGATGTCATTCTTTCCCGTGAAATAAGAGATGAAAATAAATATCATCACACGTATTAAATAAAAACACTTGGTATTTGGACTAATAAAAATGTATTAACGAGCCGGACCTCTTCAATTCCCCTGTTACATAAATAGGAAATTGCTCATATAACTCACACAAAAACTATGACGAAGTAGCATGAGGAAAGCAGCTTCAATAACTTCAGTGAATCATAAAGTAATATATTTTGTAATGAGATAATAACTTAAAGATCACCATGAACATAAAATATACCAAGCTCTAAACAATAAAATATCATTAAATTTTTATTTTCAATGTGGTATCTAAAAATCTAAGGTAGTTGAAAAATGTACAAAAAATGTATAAAGCCCACCGGGTTAGCATAGGGCAGCGTACACTTCGGCTAACCCAGAGGTCACGGTTTCGATTCCATAATAGTGAATGAGTGTTTTGTTTCTCCACTAGGGTTATATATATATATATGCCCTAGGAAAATCTTGGTGGCGGCGAAGCGCATTTCACATATAAACAAATAAA
>WURS02075217.1:0-10330 GCA_011762765.2 Rhinocypha anisoptera | reverse complement strand
AACTCAAAAACATTCTCTAATACAGAAAATGGACCGCTAATGTTTTTAATAATTATTTTGAGAAGCCCCTTCAGGCAGATGCGGCGGTGAAAGGTAATGGGACTGAATGCGATCAAAGGAAGGAGGTTGAACCTCGGAATAAGACGAATCAACGACAGCAGAACTGATTTCTTTATCTATAACTTCTTCCGCATTCCCTGAGTTCCATTTTGAGAACTAGTTCGGGGCATTGGGTACTACACCACTCGCGGGATGGCCAAAAATGCCAAAATGGCGATGGAGTTCTGGAGAAAAGATGGATCCCCCCCCAAACTTTTACAATATTAATTAAACTAAAGAACAAGTAGAATCTGCTGAATAATTTGGTGCTACCACCTGCCATGGGGAAAACATTCCGAATATTTGCGGAATAGCAAAAAATGTAAGGATTGACAAAAATGGTACTCTATAAATGTACTGAGAAAGTAAAATAACAATTATTTTTCACTAATTTGACCCCTTCCTGTGTGTTGTGAATGTAAGGTAACCGAGCGAGGAAACCGACCGGGTTATCCTGGTGGATAGCGCGCTTGCCGGCTAACCCAAAGGTCGTGGGTTCGAATCGGGTGGGTGTTGTGGTTGTCCAATAGGATTTTTTCTATGATTTGAAGAGGTGCGAAATGGCCATAGCAGTCGAAGCACCTTTAAAACCAAAAACACTTCTACAATAATGGAATCATCTATAACCACGTAGAAGTACATTCAGTATTTGAAGGTGATTCACCATTCATCCATAGGTATGAGACAAATTATAAAAGAGACACATTACTGTCGGAATATTTCGGTGATCGCCGAAATCTCTCCTATGTATCCTGTACCGAAAGAAAACCAGTGGTACTTAAAATAACACATTAGCTCTCATATAAGTGTGTCACGCAAGTCTCTTGTGCGTATGCTTCTCTGCATAGGGTTTTTACGGAAAGGGTAACAGCCTGCTTTCTTACATTTTTCCCAAAATTGTAAATATCTTTCAACAAGTTCAAAAATTTTCTTAACATCTTTATGCATTTTATACTTTTATGCCTTATATTTATTATGTAAAATACGAAGTCTTTGTAGAAGGTGTTGGATGGAGGAAGGGTCCCCAGTCTCAATATCGTCCCATCAAAAACATATTATTACTATTCAAATGTAGACTTTTGATGACCGTAAAATTGTTTTGTTGGCCTTGCGATAATCCCCACGTGGGTCACAACAGGACTCGAGGAGAGAGGAGTCGACAAGGTTAGCCTTTGGGTAGCACGCACGCCGGCTAACCCAAAGGTCGCGTTTTCGAGTCCCACCCAGTGCATGGGTGTGTGCATTTGACCAATATGGTTTTTTCTTCGACTCGAAGAGGTTATAAATTATCATAGCTGCCTGCGAAACCTATTTACATAACTACCATTACTACGTGCGAGGAACGGCAAAGTTTCGACGCCTGTCGGCCGACAGACTGGTCCAGAAAACACCTGACGAATCTATTTTCTAAAAATTTTTGGAGTACACTCGCCAATTGAAGCGGGGAATTAAGTTCCATCATCGCTCTCTCTGTTAGTGGAATCCACCGATCCACGGGGCTCGATGTCTCGGAACTCCTGAGATAACCAAAACAATGAGCACACACCCGCGTGTTACAAAAGAGGCTCATTATAATTCCGCGACGTCTTTCGCCACGAAGAGATTGAGAAACATCTCATGAGGAAATGCGTCGTGCCGACGTTCATAAAAATGCGTCGGAACGCATTACATATCTCTTCCAAATGACCTTCGGTCGGGAACGACACGACTTCGAGCACGCATCTCAACTCGAGTGACTCGAGTGAATAGGTTGGCACGCGAGTGCTTCCCTCTCTGCCTCGAGATGCGAAAGTTTGCAAAGCTGCTCACTTGATCAATGTCCTTGCGACTATTGTTCGCTGATGAACTCCACCTCAGCTGTTGACTGTTGCCGTCCGAGATATTTCGTTAAACCAGAGAGTAAACGTGTCTGAGTGATTATTCAGTGGCTTCGGGTTCCAGACTTCCGCGAGGGGCGTTGAACGTTCTCTGTCGGTTCGCCACTGGGTCGTGCGATGCCAATCCAAGGGTCAACGGGAGCATCTGTCAGACATCGCGAGCATTTAACGGGTGAAATTCGTCCACGATGAATGAAGTTCAGTATTCTCTCGTCGTTTTGCGATGGAAATTGGGTAATTAAGACGTTCGCGTCTCCGCCTTTCAAAGGATCGTGCTCCGACGTTCCTTTACACGGATGTAATTGGTTTCACGGGGATTGTCATTCATTCATTATCGAAAAGTTATCAAAGCAGCGATGCTTCGAGGATATTGAAAAAAATAGGCTGGAAATCACCGGTAGTGTTCATCAAATCAAATCAATTGAAGCACAGGGAAAATTTACTCTGCAAATTTGAGTACGATCACCTTTTCGAAGATGTAATAGACATATTACAGACCCCCGTCTTACTGCGACAGGTTGGACCACTGTTGGAAAATCAGGGAAACAGACTGTATTGGTACTTATAGACATAAAAATGTTATTTTTTACCTGGTACGAAAACAGATTAAAAGAAAAATGACAGTAAGCTCAAAGAGTCTAATTAGGGTAGGAAGAGTGTATATCTTGTGGTTGACTTTCTTCTTCTCTGGTCTTCAATCCTTCGATCGCCACCCAGAATTTTCCTTACATGCTCCACTCTATCGTTTGCCATTCTTTTCTTTTAATTGTTCATTCTTTCTCAAAACATCTTCCGTGTTTTGTTTTAAATATTGTAGCCTAGCTTAGCCTAATTTCTCTTCTTCTTTTGTCTTACATTTTTCCTCCCATTAAATCGATGATAAACTAGCTGTTTCTAAAAATACGCCTAATTCAGTTTCCTCTTCTTTTCGTTTTACGGTGTCCAAGTACCCTCTTTACCTTAAACTTTCTTTAGAACCTTATCATTAATATTTTAATTTTTTTAATGATATCATTTTTGCTCTATCCTGGGCCACATTTCAAAGGCCTCCATCCTCTGCTTTTCTTTTTTATTGTGAGAAAGTTGGTTATCTCCTATGCGTCCTAAATTTAACTATAATTCATTATAATGAAATAAGATGTGGCACTTTTCCACAGAATAAACACGCGTTTCGACTCACTGAGTTATTACCAGGTGCAAGACCTTTCCTGATCTGTCTTGTGCCTGATTATGGCTCAGTGAGTCGATACGCTCGCTCGTCGTAATAAAGTGTTTATCTTGTGGAAATGTGCTACATCTTTTTTCATTATGGGTTCCTTGCACCACTTCGTGCCTGAATGTTTAATACTTATAATTGACTACATTGTCACCGAATGGATTGAATATTAATTTCTTTATTTTTCTAACATTTTCCTTATTTTTTATGTAATGAGTTGTCTACATAGACAATAACGCTTTGAATGTGTGCCTACCTGTGGGAATGCACGACTAGGTGTTGACTCACCCCTTGCCATTCTTCCTTGGGGCACCTTGGAGGGTGATTCCTAGGCGAATGCCCGTTAAAAAAAGTGCTTGTGGAACGAACATTCTTTTGTCTCCTCTTTGCACTACCGCCGCAGGGGGGTTGTGCGGGACACGACGAAATATGAACGGCGACTCACGGAGGAAAGATCGCGCTCGACACGGGATGACGGTGTCGCCGTGGTGAGGTGGCCGAACAGATAGATATAAAATATCATTTTTTCCTCGCACAATTAGAGATCACAATAAATAAAATCAAAATGTCCGGCCTTAGAAATCGTGGTAGTTAGTGTATATATGTATATTTTCTTGCTTGTATTTATAATATAGTTCCTCGTATTACCTTGCACTTTGTAGGGACATTTTTTAGTTGTTATGCATGCTTGTTGTGAGCGGTCTGACATTGTACAGCATGTTTTGTTGTTCTCGTATTAGTTTTTCATGATAGTTTCTTCTTTTTTAGCGTAATGCTTGACTTGTATCATGTGCATTGAGAGTGCATGTGAATGTTTGGTGGTGGCTCACCCCCTGCCATACGCCATTGTGGCGGATTGCAGGGTATTATGTAGATAGATAGAAAAAAAAGAACAATAATCTTCAATCAAGGTAAGATGGATTGAATTCACCACTTGCTATGATCCACAAACGTTAATGTTTTATTTATAGTAAATAAAAACGCGCATTTATTGAAGTGTTAACATGCCATCTGTAATAAAATATCACCATAGGCAGAAGAAATAAATGAGATATTTATATGCATCTGTAGCAACAATAAAAAGAAGCTCAACTTGTGGTCAAGAATAAAAAGAGTATATATATATGAGAAATATATATAATATATATATGAGAAAAATACGCCATAGGCGGTAAATATAAAATGGGATAATTTTATATATATATATATTCGTAACTACATGCGGAATATTCATATTATTTGATACTTAAATGTTTGCAAAGGAAAAAAAATATTCTAAATGTATGAAGAGAATAGGCAACATAAAATAAATTCATTTCAATTTTTAAAAACCTTTAAAGGTTTGCTCTAACTTCTCTCCTTGCAGCTAGACGTCTGCACTCGGTTTCTCTCTTTCGCATACTAGTATATTTCGCCTTCCTTCTATTTATTCACATGTTGTACTCATTAATTACTTTTTCCGTTCTGTAAGTTAGTCTGTAGGTGTTCACTTTCCTCTGCTACGATTGCCATGCAGTTTCCCCACAAGGGTTAACCCCTAAATATTACTCTACGGTAGGGCGTAGACTTGATTGCAAGCTACTCCGCGTGTCCCTAATTTCTGTAGTTTTCAAAACAAATTTACACCCGCCAAAATTGAATACTTGAAGGGATTTTCGTCATTGGATTGTAAATTTCCCGAGGATTTTGTGAGTCCTCCAAACAAAACTCTTGGATTGAAAACATCTTTCGCCAAGAAAGAAACCATGGCGTGCAAGGAAAAATTCTTACTCGAAGAAAAATATTTTAGAACAATTTTATAGATATAATACCAAAACTTAATATACCTTGAGATGATAATTTTTACCTTAATATTAAAATATTAGTATATAGATAAGTTACTGTTTATTAAACTAAGCTTGGAAATTTGTTCATCAATTTCATCGCTAAAGAATATCGTTGTATGTACGTCACACGTCTGTAATTCCCGTGGATTATCTTATGCCATGTGCCATAAACGGCTAAAAGTATATCGGATGTTTGCGGGATGGTTTATTTTGACGAGATTAGACTTCGGGACAAATGTTATTTGCCAGAGGTCTTTCGAAGCAAAGGGATAAAAAATTGGAGCTCACAGAAGGCATTACCAGCAACACCGATGTTGGCAAGAGTGACTCCAGAAAATATCGAAAAGAGTGACCCTCTCCGGTGATAATAAAATTTAATGGGAATACGCGAGGGGACTACCGAATCATTCAATAAATTTTGACTACATAAGTGAACCCCATTTCGTACCCCGTAGCCGCTTTTTATGTCAAACCACAATGGCATGCAATGCTTACCGGTTGAAAAAGCAATCATTCTAGTCTAGATTTGTCCGGGAGGAAATATGGTTATCGATTATCCCCCAGGAATACGCAATGGATGGAGAAAAGCGGCTAATGTTTCACAAAAAAGAACAATCACATCCAAAATTTATCGAGCCACGATTCTCACATATTATCGAGGCCGTTGTCTCCTAGTTTCTCTACAACTTTCATTATAACGCTTGTAACGTCTGGACTATTGCTGGCCTATTGTTGTGATGTTGTGTACTGGCCATTTTTTCATTGTTGTTGATGTGGTGTGGAATTTTGGATGGTTGATTGTTGGAAAGTTTTTGTTTGGTGTTTGTGTTAGGGGAAGAGCGGGAATTGTTGAGTGCGAAGTGGGGGGAGATTGTGAAGTGAGAAACGACAGATTAAAGACGTAAATTTGGAAGTGTGCGGCGTTTTTTTTTGTTTACTCCCGAGGAGGTACAAATAATTATGACCGGCAGTTACACTGGCAACACTGTGTTCCTCTCCTCCAGAATGTGACTGAGAGAATAAAGAAGGGGAGTTTAGGGCAGGAGGGGTGGTAGGCAGTCGTAGCTTCGCCCACCGTTCACCGAGAAGGACCATATATACGCGGTGGAACTCTATCTTTTGTTCTATTATATCTTCTTCATCAGTGTCTTCACGAACACGATATGTGTGAATTGGTTGGTAGGGTTTGCCTGGCAGTACGTTCGTCGGCTTTCCCAAAGGTCGTCGGTTCGAGATGAGCATGGCTTAAGAGTTGATTCAATATAGTTTTTCCTTCGATTTGAGTAGGTACTTTATATGCCTCTTAGCCGCCGAGGGACCCTAAATAACAAAAAAAAGAAATACTATATCAGTATTTTACGTGTTTTGGCAAATAGTCGGGATAGAAAAGCGAGAGAAGACTTCATTCCAGAAATTTCGCATTCTTCATCCATTTTAGGATGGATTACAATGGTTATATGTCCTTTCTCTAACACCGGAAACCACTCGTGAATGCATAGACCATTCTTCAAGAGGTGCTTACATTTTTTTTATACCCGGTTGCGCAAACCGTCACTCGTTTGTTTATTTTTTTTCCTCGTGTGGACAGTCGGCACGTGTGAGAGACACCTGCTGATGCAGGTGCGTCTATATCACGGATTGATTGCCGGCTTTCGGCGAGATCTAGAGCGACGCGATCAGATACGCTGCGGGTGAATATTATCGCATCACAGCTTTCAGACTGCGAAAAAAGAGTTCCCAGGTGTGGGGATCTGGGGAAGACATTCAACTCCCGCTAGGCATGCGATGAAATCGGTCATCTTATCTGAGAAAAATGAAAAAAAACAAGACATCATGATGCATCGAAATGAGACGTCTCGGCTCCCGGTCTACGGAACTCGTCTCGAAGAAAATATGAAGTTCCAATATGGAAGTCGAGCGCAACTTTTTCAACGCACTTCTATATAAACGCGTAATCCTTTATATAGAGCCCCTCGAGCAAGGACCCAGACCAGATCTACTCGAGCTGACGGATTTACACGGTGAAACGTCTATTTTTTTCCAAATTATCTGTGAAAATTGAGAATGTGGAAAAATATACGATGGCAGAATTTAAAAAAATGGGCCAAAAATTATTACACGAAAGAATTCTTTACATCTCAGATATCGTTTACTGTTGTTATTTTAAGTGCGGTAAAACTGCAAAAGTTTTATAAAACAACGTACTTACATCACTCTAATATTTTACAAAATGCTCATTTGTATGACCTCTGTATCTCGCTTCAAAATCTCAGGCCGTACCAAATTATTATAATACAAAATAAGTGAGTCGTCGACGTTATAGCGAAAAAGTAACGGTTTGGGTTTTTTTTGCCTCGTCGAATATAATTTTTAAATAAACCTCTAGATGGCATGCACTGTAACCTCCTCCATTTCATGAAAATGAGGCCATTTTCAAATTGAGCCCCTTTACGAGAGATTGGATAACCCCGCTCTTTCAAAGTTAAAAATCACTCCTACCTGATGATGCGTCTGATGAAACATGATTTTTTTTCTCCGCCTGTCCATACATTTTCGCATATAGGAACCCCTTGACAGGTTAACAACAATAGTTACCCCTAGGTACTTGATCGAATTTACTACATCTAGGCCATTACGATTGACCACGTTTTCATTACCCATGTGTCGACAAAGGCGGCCACAGCATGCTTTCCTTTCTCTTTTATCAATGAATGAAGGCAATTTCAATAGAGCAAAGAAATACCTCCGAAGAGTCAAATGTTTTTCTTTCGCCTAAATGGACTCTATAAGTCTAGCAATCTTATGGAATACGTATACATGCGACGAAAAGCAATGATGGCTTCATCGACTATGACAAAATCAGAAATTCCTTTCCTCTCAATCTCCATTCAAGCAGCTGGGCCTCTTTTTAGTATCAGGTCTCAGTGTTGACGAGTAAACAAGGAAGTTTAAGCACGGTCAAAAATGTATCCCATATCAGCCACGATCGCGGGGATAGATTGTCTGCACAGGTGCAGGATGATATGATTTGCTATCCGTGCCAAAAGTATTTAGACTCGAGTTGGAGGCTTAATATCTAAAAAAAAACAAATGAACCGTTTTTGAACCGAAAACAAGTGGAACCCCGAAAGGCATACCGACGTCTAGATAATTTAGTTTTGCTTTTGGTATTTGTTAAGAATAATTTTTACAATTATTTTGAGTATTTTTTTAGAGTCGCGGAGGTAGATTCGCTTTGGCGGTTTGTAATAACAATGTAAAATTCTCAGACAAATAAACAAGTTATAAAATCAGTCCGGTCTTTTTTTGATAAAACCTTTTAAATTGAGAGGAAGGTAAATATTACCGAATAGTGATTCCCGCTCAACCGGTCAGATGTCAGGGATTCAAGTAATAAGCACCGGTTGCACTTGAACAATGACAATGATGGTAATCAACTGGTGAAAGTGAGTTTTTGATTAACTGAATAAACACCAAAGTCGTGTCCCGGCCTATCTCCCTTCGTCTCTGCATTCTTCCTAAAATCCGACCGCGGTCCTTCGAGAAAATTTCCGCGTACTCTCCTCTCTGTCCTCGGCTACCTCTACTCAGGGGTTCCTTCCTTCCCCTACCGTGCCTCCCCTACCAGCAGCACGTCATCGTAGTTGCCAGCTCTTGTCGTTACGGTTCTCTCTCTCGGTTTTGCGCGCTTATGTTTGTTCGTTAACATAGGGATTTATATGTAGTTTTCCATGTTGAACATGCCCATAAAGAAGTTTATTAATATAAATATGTTATATTAATTTCCCTCCGCGGGTATGAGGAAAACTGGCAACAATGTTTTCCTCTCCTACAGTGTGTGTGAGTTTTAGAGTAAAGTAGGGGAGGTAAGGCCGGGAGGGGCGGAGGTAGTCCTAGCTCCACCCACCGTTCACCGAGAAGGACCATTTCCTAGCGGCCGGACTCTACCTCATCTTATTCTAAATAAACACCCCATTCTCTTCTTACATCTACCGCGCTAACCCCTACATTCTATCCTACACTATGATGTTCGGCTTACCATTGTTTATGAGTACCTTTTTCATACACCTTTCCTGCCTTCTTTGGTCATCACTCAACAATCAACCCTCTTCCACTGCGTTTCTTAGAACTTCTTCCCTTGTTTTCTTCCCTGTCCTCCACACCTCAATCCTTCGACAAAAGAAAACATCACAAAAGCCTTCAACCAACGCTCATCGTCCTTCCTCATGCACAAGGCTTCTGATCCATGTAGCGCTATGTCTCATGTGGGCTTTCACTAATGTTTTCCTCGAGTCTTATCTTAAGATCCCTCTCATCAACTCCTACCATTTCACAAATGCCTCTTTTGCTAATGCAATTCTCCGTATAATACCCTAGCCGCTACATCCAGTTTCCTCTACAACGGTTCCCAAATATGTAAACTTTTCTACCTGTTCCAACTTACGCTCTTGTGCTCCAAATTAGGCTTCTAGTCTGATACAACAGCTTAACCGTTTTACTTCTCGACAATCTTATTACTTTCGTTTTCCTACAATTAATTTTCAATTCAAACACATCCATAATGAAAAGAAAGAGAAAAATTTCCACATAATAAAGGATTTATTATGATTCGAGAAATGGTTAAGGCCGAGACTTTCTGGAAACCCATGTTGCTAACAACAGAAATAAATGACGTTTCCTGAAGATGCTACAGTGTAGTGAAACTAGTTGAATAATAAATTTATATTTCGTGTGGAACGCAAAAGTTTTTATTTCTGATTTATCATGACCCGAGTTTCGGTGGTACTACACCATCATCAGAATTACAAGTGTTTACAATTACAAGTGTAACAATTACAAGAGTACGAGCAGAGAATTACACTTGTAATTCTAATGATGGTGTAGTATCACCGAAACTCGGGTGACAATTAAGTCCTTTATTCTGTGGAAATTTTGCTCTTACTTGTCATTATGAATATTTCAGCATTCCACGAAATCACGCCTGATTCTTCATCACGTATTCAACTCAAAACTCTAAATAACAGTTTCATGTTATCTGCTCCTTCCTTTTTGAAAACTCGTTAAAACGTAACATCATCATCATATCTGGTTTTCCGCCGAGCTATGGTTTCCATTCTGGCCGACGTTTCCATACTCGACTCGATAATCTTCTTCAGGCATGATGAGTTGCTCATGAGCATGAGAAGATGACACTCCAGTGGAGTGTGTCGAAACGTCAGCCAGAATGTACGCCTAAATCCCCGTGGTGTAGACTCCGTGAATGTTATACGCCGATGAGAAGGCTTCCCCGACCGGAGAGGATTGGCGAGGAC
>WURS02075206.1:0-10330 GCA_011762765.2 Rhinocypha anisoptera | reverse complement strand
TTTTGGCGGGAAAATTGAGCTGAGAAATGACTTTCTCAGAATGCTTTTAGAGTATACATAGTATTAAAAACCCAGAAGCTCGTTAGTTGAGTGTAGAGATAATCTGGTAAAAAATTTTTCGGTGAAAGCTATTAATTTTTAAAGATACAGATTACACGTAATAAATTTACGTAAATTTTCAATAATCTTTCTCTGGCGCTCAGAGCGGGGTATAAATAATAAATGGCAACAGAAATAACATTAAAAGAGAAAACTTAATTGCAAATGTTACGTCTTTGCTCTCAGGCTCAGTCGTGAAGCAGGGAAAGATATTATCTGTACAAAGACAGACTTAAGACAAAAGTCTGGAATTTCCTGGTCAAAAAAGAAGCGTACAAGTAGCTTATGAAGTATGGCTTCAAACAGGTTTTAATCTTTTCATTGTCCTATTTTTTCAATTGACTAAAAATCCGTGTCAATAAAATGGTTTTATAGATACTGACTTCTTACGAAGAATTTGCCAAGTAATTTATATTTATTTTATTATATGTAACTTTGAAAAATAGTAATAATCACCGCTTTAGTTTGTTTAAACTCCTTCGTAAAACTCTTTAATACCGTGAAAATTTTCTGAAATTTTATAAATATTTTGGAAAATTTGATTATGTAATCGTCAATTTTTTATATCTATCCATATCTGGAATCCTTTAACTCATGTCCTTCAAAACGCCTTAATTTGATTTAATTGTAGAATATATTTAAACTCAAAGGTCGAGTTAATTTCACTGATGATGGTCACCTAGTATCCAAGGAGTATTAGGTATACGCGTTAGCAGAGTGGAGATAATTTCTATGCAAATAATGATAATATTCTGAGTATAATCCCGTATAATCACACATTTGAATTTGAGCTGAGATGAGGTGAAGGTCCTAATGAATACCTCACTTTGACCTGACCTCAAACACCCGATCGGTAGCCGAGCACTCTATATCAAAGCTACCATACGGTTTTATTATATTATAATATAAGGATATATATTCATGGAATATTTCCCAGTACATTTATGAGCACTTAACGCAAATAGGATATCTTTGTTCTTTTTTTAGTGCAACTTGGAACCATTTTTATTGCTTTATATTTTAATTTAATTTAATTAAGTACCATTAGCGTATTATCGGGGCTTTCCTAAATGTATTACGTGAACAAGAGAGTTGAAAGGACACTTGTCAAAAGCGTCGATGAACTGTTTAAGAAGTTCACTATAATTGAATATATGCCAATATAAAACTGGATATATATATATAGAAATTAAATGACTCAATGAGTGGAGGTGTGAATTGAAACTTCATATGAGTGAATTTTGAGATTAGTGCGGTCGGAGCGTCAATATTAAATTCAATGCAGGCGAAGTAATAACTAGGGTATATTCTCGTCGATAGAGGCTGTCCTTAATAATCTGCGGAGATCTGTATAACTTAGTACGGGGCAATGCGAGAGGGTAATGATGAAGGTGAATCAAAAATCAATACAACCATGCGCCTAAAAAATTAAAAAGACAGACAACGGGCGTTTTTCAAACCAGACAATAAAAAATATTGTAAAATTGATATACGATGGACAAATGAGGAGAAAAGTGAAAAAAAATATTTAACCAACGACAATGTTACATTTAGACGATTCAGAGGGACAAGATAAGTCTAGTTTACTTTCAAATAGATGTTCCAGAAACAACAATCAAAGATTATTTCATTCGTGAGCTTAGATATAGCATTTGACAATGTGGATTGGAAAATTGTTAGAGTATTCAAATATATATTGGGCTTTTTAAATCACAGGAGATTGAGACACGCTCTCGAGGGTAAATATGAAGCCGGGATAGTTACTGATGACAGTGGAGAAGAAGTAAGAATAAAGAAAGAAGTGAGGCATGGTTACTCGTTGCCACTGTTGATATTTTGTGTGTGTATCGAGAAGGGCGGTGAACGAGAAACAAAAGCATGATGAATGTGTTATAATAACACAGGGAGAAACGATTATGATTCTCCGGTTTGCAGATAACATTTCCATACTTGCGGAAAAGAAATATTTAACAAGGACAATTTGTCTTTTGCAGAAGTAAGGAAAACACTTGTCAAATGATAATAGAAAACAGGTAGGCTGAAGAATGTTTACTACTGAGGAAACAAAGGTGATCGATAAATAAAGAGACAAGGATTCAACAATAAGAATAATGGCTCAACAAGCTAGGGTGTTCTCCCAGAATAAACGGTCGCTTACTGCAAATAAATTTTCCTCTACACGAGGAAAAAGGAATTTAAAGGAGTGCACATTAAGCGTAGTTTTATAAGTAAATAGATTGGAAACTATAAGAATGTGGAATTGCTTACGAGTATTGAAAAATAAATGGGTATAATATGTTATAAGGAAGTACTGATGATTAACAAGGTGTGTGAATATAGAATGTAATATATGAATTAAGATCACAAAAAGGAGAGGAAATTTTCAGATCACGCCTTATGGTAGGAGAGTGTGTTGAACACTGTATTAAAGTACTCAATGGCATCCCGTAAGCGTTCGTTTTTCTTCGTGATTTCATTTTTCTTATTATTATTTGAAAATGATAAAAAGTGATGCAGTAATTTATTTCAAGCCCTTAAGAAGTGAAGAAGTGGCAAAGGTAAATTAAATACCATTATTAAATAAACCATCCGTCTTTGCTTTGGTGATAAGTTCATGACAGAATTCACCTAAGTTGTACTTTTATTCCGTGGGACGAAATTTTAGGAAAATTCTCGATCCTTGTGTGACCATCAAATGTTTATTCTAAATACATTTTACGATGGAGGTCTTCTGAACATTTCTTCGGTGATTTTTGTAGTGAAAAAAATATTTTTCTAACTAATCAAGCTCAAAGTACCTAATTCAATTAGGAATAACGTAGATGACACCACATACACCTTCTTCAGTACAAATTTTCGCGAACATGAGGCCATTTTTTCCACTCTTGCAATAAATTGGACAATATATGATGTGTGTACTTTATTAAAGAACAGAATTCAATAGTCGGATAGGGTGA
Organism: Rhinocypha anisoptera; assembly: GCA_011762765.2. Taxonomy (NCBI): domain Eukaryota; kingdom Metazoa; phylum Arthropoda; class Insecta; order Odonata; family Chlorocyphidae; genus Rhinocypha; species Rhinocypha anisoptera. Next base: position 7,274 of record WURS02075206.1, on the reverse strand, counting down.
AAGCATGTGAAGTAAATATAAATAAAGAAGAAAGGCATGGATAATCTTCATTGCCCCATCTCCAACGTATACATAGAGAGGAATTCATGTTCACCATCTTGTCCACGAGAATTTACATTTACACAATAGAAAGAAGACCCAATTAGAGTATTACATCAAATGGAGGACAGAACTGCTATTACGGGCATTATTTACGGCGGTTCCGTCGAAGGAGTTAAAGATCACGGTGAAGACTGTAATAAAAGGTTGATGGAACGGATAAAACGGATGAGGAGAAACTATGAAGCATGTACGATGGCCAAGGAAGGGTAATGGGAGCACGTATATTCTAAGTGAATATAGGAATCCGTTAAACTACGAAAGATTGAACCAATGAGCTATTCAGTTAAAACCATGACCTACGAAACTACAAATCAGTCCTTATGATAGAGGAGATATTTGTTCAATGAAAATTCTAATTTGCGTATGAAAAGTTTCACAATGCCTTAACGTTGCTTCTTTTGTGCGACCTGTGGTCGTTTATCCGACAGATAATTAGCGCATGCGATGATTTGTGCGTCGAAGATATCGTCTTGAGATGAGATGCCGTGACGTCGCGTGATATTTTCAGTCATGCGAGAGAGAACAAAACGGTTGCATGAAACACCACGTCATTGGTCACTTACTGCTACTGAAATAAAAAAATAGGCTGGTTAAATAAATTATTATCTTTTTTTCATTCAATATTGACGCTTAGGAGAATTTGAACGAAGAAAATGAATGTGGCTATTTTATTTAAGGAAAGGATGTAATCATAAAACTGTAGTAAAAAAATAATTCATTCTCTGTAACACTGAACAAATATGTAGAATTATAGGGCAGCGAAATATAAGAAAAAACAAACACTGTAGATGGCAAGAAGGTAAGTCTACCAATCTTATTTACGAGGATGCTGTATTAAAAATTATAGATAACATATTAATCTCGAGGTAATGAATGGCAGTACTACGTACAGTTCATCAGAAAAATATAATAGTAGGTATAAGTATACTATTGTAGTGTACATATATGTATATAATTAATATATAGGTAGGATAATGTGAAACGAATTATAACATTCGTTATTAATTTTACGTAAATATGTATCATTCATTGCAAATATTCAATTGTATATTGTCCTCCTTAAAAGGATATTATGGCGGTCTAAATACAATTGAAACAATATAAACTTTAAAACATTCTTTACGGTAACCCTTGTCCAATTTTTAAGTTAATGGTTTGGCGTAACACATGAAGTCGTTGATTGAAAACTTTTTGAGTGCTCTTTTGGGTTCCCAAGGCTTTTGGTTAATGAAAATGTAGACATTCGTAGTAACTCTAGCGTAACCTGACGTGTGAATCCCTCATAGTTGCTGAACTCGAATAATCACGAAAACTTGGCGATTCCCTAACGTATGCATTCTTTTGTTCATCGCGACCGTTTTAGCCTCAAAGCCGCATCATCGCGTGAAACAAAAATTACACGTGGAGACCGTAAAGGTTTTGGTTTACCATGTCCTCCCGAACTGAGTTTGATTCGAATTTAGAGAATAAATATTTCTGCGTGCGAATCAAGAAGTCGTTACCATACACTGGGATCGGGAACGTTTAGAGTGCAGGCATGATTGCGGCATTGCAATAAGAATAGTGGAAGAGGAGGCTTGCTGGGGAGCAGGAGGAGGAAGTTTCACCTGGAATTAATGGCAGTTCAGACTTGGAAAACTGGGGGGGAGCGTGCAGAGAGAGAGGGAGAGGAACGTCACACGAGTGTCTTCAAATGACAGTGCGCGATGTAACGCGAATACTACCCACCTTGAAATGACCTCTGCGTGACACTGGAGACGACGTCGTAGATCAAGGGCAAAAAATCGCATCGCTTAATGTTAATGAAGGCAGTTGGGGTTTGAGGAGGAGCGATTAGTCAAACGAAACAACCCGATACCGAAGAAGAATGAATTGGCGACAGCGAGATTGGCAAAACTACATTTACCTCATCCTTAGCGTGGACACGACGGCTATTTTTTGCAACAACGCACAATAGTTCACCCCGCAAAAAAAAAAAAAATTTCCCCTCCGAAAACGTGACTTTACCCCGCGGGACATTATTCTCGGAAACGAAGAGAGATAACGGTCTAAAATTTAGGAGCTTTATTTCGGTGCGAAACGCAGATTTTAAACCGTGAAATTGGTTGGTCAGTGGAGATGTTTTACGACGTCCGCGATGCAATTTCTTTTTTTGCCGAATGACTGAATATTGCTTCGTTTTCAACGGCTGTAAAACCGATGATATGTGTATCTCGGGCGCATTAATTCAAAACGAATCCGCTGTCCGTCGTCGGTGCAATTGTGGGTGCCTCCGCCGACGGGCTCTGCACACGCGCTCATTTTATTCGCTGGTTGTCGAGTGCCACCTGGGATTGGGAGGGATATGTGAATACGTCCCCAGCCATTTGATGACTTTGATCCATAGTGACGAAAGCAATGCAGATGCCATAATAGTACAATTGGCGATGTTATTCGTTGTTTAGAATCGTTTACCAATCCATGCATTCCGTACACATGGCGGTTAAACATGGACAGCCTCCTCGATATACAAAAGTTTTTCCTTTTTATTATTGCTCTGTGTATAAAGTCCTCCACTTTAGATCGAAAAAATTCAGGGCTTTTACAAAATCCCTTGGGAACTTTTAAAACCTCGAAGGTCAGATTTCAACCAAAAAGATGCTATATTCGATATTTGCGGGCTCAACTATGTGGAAATTCCATGTTTCTTGAAATGATAAAACCACTGTACTTTTTCACAATTTTTTAAATTGTGGAAAAGTACTGTGTTTTTATCACTCCAACGAAGAGATGATTTTTATAGGTGTGAATAGAGCTTACTTGGCGGTAAACACAGAGTTCCTGGAAACACAGAATCATATCATGTCAATTTCCAGCCTCGGTGGCGGAGCCGGGGTAACGACCTCGTCTGACAACCCGAAGTCCGCGGGTTCGAAACCCGACTAGGTGATTTTTTTTTTAATCTCCACCTAGGGAATGGATGTGTGTTTCGTCCTTGTTACTAAAATTTTTATAGTGTCGACCATAATTGACCTCTTAGTTGTGTGTGTGTCTGTGTGGACTGTTGTAAGAATAAACAAATAAATAAATGAAATAACTTATTGTACACAAGAAACCTGTGCAAGTATCCACAGTATATATTTTTTTGTGGACTGTTGTAAAAATAAACAAATAAATAAATGAAATAATTTATTGTACACAAGAAACTTGTGCAAGTATCCACAGTATATATATTTTTTTTAATTATCATGACCCTGATTTTGACCTAAAGCGAGACGGACGTCATCATCAGCAGGTGTGATGATGTCGCCGTTCGAGTAGAAACCCGGGTCGTGATAATTTTAAATACGTTTTTCGGACTTTTTGATGAGAAGAAAGGGCTCTCTTAACTTCCAAAAACATTCATTTAGGTTTAAGAAAACTCCTACTCGAGACATTTGCGTGGAGTGTAATGCTTTATGGAAGAAGTGGGACGTGGACACTTGGTAATGGATGGAAGAAAGAGAGTGGACGCATTTGAAAGATGTAGTGCTACCTGAGCATCGTCTAAATACGTACCTTGTACGGAGAGGGTGACGAATGGAGCTGTACTACGGAGAGCTGATGAGTTGCCATGTCTGCGGAAAATAATGAGAAAGAGACGAGGCACTATAACATTATAGACAATAAAGACACTATAGGTCAAACTATAAGACACGAGGGACTACTAGGAACCATTATAGAGGGCCCAGTCAATGGTAAAAATGTGAGAGGAAGACCAATAGAAGGACAAAATATATTAAACAAATTGTAGAGGATGCGGGCTGCCATTCCTACTTGGAGTTGAAGAGGCTGGCCCAAGATCGAGCGGAATGGAGAGACGAAAGACTGCTGCCATTCAATCTACGGATTTCTCTCCAGAGAAGAATTGCGAACGTTTGTAGAATGTTTTTTTTCTAAATACAATAAATTATGAAATCGTCCACAAAGTGAAACTTGAGATTCTCACTTTTATTCCTGAAATCACACATCCGGTCAAAGGAGAGCGTCTCCTTCCCCCGGCGAAGACCTTCCCATGAAGATCCGCAGAAGGCAGAAGATTACTGACCTACCATCTGGAACAGTATTTTTTCTGCTCGAATTTAAATTATTTTTCGTGGTGTTAATTCGTGACGCAATACATATGCAATGAAAAAAACCTCTGCTATTAATAATACTATCTTGTTTGATGGCTAATCCTCGGAAAAGCTGTCTTGAAGCCACCGATGCGAAACGTTTTGGTAGGAATGTTATCATTTTTGTGGCCTTACTCGTATCGGATTTCGTCATACTGTGACACTAAATATGAAGTGAGTCCGCATAATAAGTCATCTATCTAAAACTCACAATATCGTGTCAAGTTCGCAGAAAATACTAAAATATTATTTTTTTTAACCGTTACAGGTTAATTTCCGAGTTCAAATGAGCTTTGAAATGAAAGAACTTTTAACGGTAAAATTTAATTGTAGGTATATACATATTCGTTCTCCCAAACTATTTGAAAAAAAAACACTTCCTAATTTTAACGTATTATCGTTTCATTTAATTAGCGAAGGTTCAATGGGTTTTTATGATTTTTGACCTGCATATATATTTCTTTCGAATTCCCTAATTTGTTTATACTACAATCCACGTCCAATTACGATACATGTACTGACAATGTATTAATTTGCAATTTACAAGTGGTGGCGAGAAAAGGGTCCTCAAAACTAGTTTCCTATTTGAGCTATATGACTTCTTGCAAGACTTCCTTTACTTGGATTTATCGTGTTCCCGAAACTTACCACTGTTGAAGTGTCTGTGTTTTTTCATGGATTTCACAGCAATCTCCTTATTCTCTATACCTTTTTACAGAATGCTAGTATACCTATAATTTCAGAAGAATATCAGAAAGCCCCCTCTACACGCCCTAGCCGCGGTGTTTCTCAGATGTATGTGTAGATATGCCATAGGATTTTTCAAATAGACGAAAATGAATTTATATACGACACAGTCTCAGGCAGAACTTTGTGGAAATCCTTCGTACAAGGTTTAAAGGAATTAACGCTGCTATTTCCACGTGATAATAAATTAATTCCTTTAAACCTTGAATTGATATACGCTGACAAGGAAATAAATCGTGCGACAATGCAAACAATGAGCGGGATTTTTTCAAAATCAGCCAATCAGAGAGCAGCAAGCTCAAATGATAAAGATGGTCAAATTAGCAGCATCGTCGCTTCGACCTGAAGACGCCAGGTATAACCTTGGAGAAACTGTTGTCACAACAAAAGTTACACGCGGTGAATACCGGGAAGAATGCAGCCTTAACGAAATAATTCTTTAAAAATTAACAGAGAAGAATCTAAATTTAAAAAAATAGTCTGAAAAAAGGCACATCAAAAAACATTTTGTTTCGTTGTTGAACAAAAACGTATTGTTTCTGGATGGTGTAGGGTAGATTTGGGCTCAAGGCGTTTCAGTGGAACAGAATCGGAAGTTGAACGAACGCCTAGAAACGAAACTGTCACAAAAAAGGAAAGGGAAAGGAATTTTCGAAAGAATATTTTAAATTAACCCTTCCGCATCGGGCTTCGCATGCTTTCACTCCGGTCGTTTCTTAACATCTGCTTTCGTTCAGCTGATTGCTCGATGGCTAATGAAGGAGTATCTGAATGTACAAAATTTTATGGGGGCCATGGGAGTTTTAACGTACAACTTTGGAAACTGGTAGGAATAGGAAAAAAAGGTAATCATATCGATGGGTAAACATTACCTTGTTGTCTTATGTAGTTAATTTTGTCCTCTCTGAAGACATGGAAGAGTGATGGCGAGGGCATTGCTCTCCCGTCGGCAAAATATTAAAGATAATATTATCCAGCAGTAATTGCACTTTCCTTTGCGATGCAGAAGATTTTAAAGGGAAAAGTGACTGTCTTACATGTATAATTGTGTGAATGTAAATTTCACAAAGATCTCTTTTGAGGTCAAGAGTGTTGACAAAAGACGTTTACTTTCAGAGTTTGTGATATCATTAATTATATTATAGGACTTCCTTATTTACTAAGTAGAATTTATATAATCCGTTACCAAAGTTATGTAATTAGAGGGATTTAAAAAATTCGGGAATGAAATGTCAAGGTAAATGAATAAATACATATGCGCATTTCGACATATTTTACCTCTATGTATATATAACGTGTTTGTATCGTACCTCCGTAATGTCATGTAATGTTCTTGTCAAATATTGATTTGTAATCGTTATGTCCTAAAAGGTTTCTTAATGATATCGTGTGATCAGTGATACGTTTACTCCTAGGGGAAAAAAGAGAAAACATTAGTTATATTCATTCACTTAATCCCTATTATGAAATTTCCCTGCGTAACGTTGTGCCGTTAATACGTATCTAATTCCAATTCTTAAACAGGAAGTATAGCTGTTTTCTATTAATAACGGCGATTGGAGAAATATCCGTTGAAGATGTGTTTTTGCTGAACTACCCTGATCCACCCCACGATAATTTCCTTTGTATAAAATGTTAAACTCCATGCATTTCGTAACAAATTTATTGCGGTACTACTTTCAAAGGTCACGGAGTCGTTTCCAGGCCTAAATCCATTGAAGTCAATAAATCCCTTTCCACCGCTATATCCCCTCGATATAGAATTTCTCTCGCAACATCTATAATCCCTATTCTTTTACTAGCTCTCTAATGGGTCACCAAAAATTCTACCCTCTGTCAGTCTACAACAGACTTAAATTTTTGCACTTGGGAGTGAATGTGAATGTTTGGTGGTGGCTCACCACCCCCTGCCACACGCCCAATGCGGCGGCTTGCAGGGTAATGCTTAGAAGTAGAACCGTCGGCCACTCATGGCTGTGGCTTACTTCCACCCCTGCCATCTTCGAACCTTTTCAAACGACAAGCATTCCTCCTCTCCCCCCATCCCTACCATCTCGTCTGTTATTTTCTTTGTTCGTCGTCACATCTGCATATCGAAAGACTCTAAGCCAGTTTCTTTCCAACAAGGACTAAGTTTCGGAATCATTCAACGCCTTGCCACACGTGAAAGCTTTCAGGAAACTTTCCGGACTTCTTTCAAGGTCCTCATAATTATTGATATATATATATATATATATATATATAGAGTACGGCCACAGGGGTGGCGACGAAAAACACAGGACACAGAGAAAA
>WURS02075195.1:0-10330 GCA_011762765.2 Rhinocypha anisoptera | reverse complement strand
CTGTTTCTACATTTCGCCCACTTTCACAGTTTTTTCTTAGTTACAATTCGTGTTATGAAATGTCTTTCCTCCAGATAGCCCATCAACCGGAACTCTATCATCCTCCGCCCCTCCTAACACCCCTACAAAGGAATCAGAAGATGACGGTAGTAATAGATGTCTAGCTTAATTGTTGTTCTAATTCTCAAATTATTGAGTAATGATTATCTGAATTAAGAATAATTAAGCTAAAAGTGAATAACATAATTATTAGCTGAATTATAAGCATTTGGACTTGAAAAAATAAATAAACACATATTGTAGAACTCAATTAAGCAAGTTCTTTTTTCACCGGGACACTTAAGGCAAAATTAATCTTAAACTACAGCTGTGACCTAAATTACAACTTATAGGTACTACTGCGAATAAAAATATCCGGCAGGATTGTTCGAAATGGCGAAACAAATTTTTTCAACCTATTCATGCCATTTGTTAAAATATTTATCGCGGGAATACATAAACGATAAATCACGGGATGCATACGACCAATTCAGCAAATTTTCGCCATTATTCGTGCGGGCGTGCGTCAGGCCATTACAAAGGACTAGACGAACGCTAAAACGGGCGAGAAATTCCGAAAGGGGCAATGATATTGAACTCCAGAGGAGAGTTGTTGTTAATAGTGCACGGTGGTGTCGGTGGACCAGGGGACTAATATCCTCGTGTAAAACTCAATTTACTGATGAAAAAACAGGGAAGGGCCATAACCATAAGAAGTCAGAGAGAGACCTCTCTCCTTCGCAATGGAGACGTTCAAAGGAAATGATAACATATGTATCGATGATATTTTATATCGAAGTTTTAATTTTTATTTAACTCTTTGTTCAATTTACTAACCAATGTTTCATTGTTTATTATAATGTCTTTAGCCTAATAAATGTTTTACAAAACAAGCTACTATAATTCCAAATCCGTTTTCAAGACGAAATGAATTAGAGTAAAAAATTTCGTAAAAATGAAAAAGGCAATATATATATAGATGAAAGGAACGGAATTGGAAGGGGTCAACTATTAAATTTTATATCCTTCAAACTTTAAATTTAGAATAAACTTACACATTATATTTAATTTTGGCCGAAGCTATGATTTCCTGGATGTAACTATTTTTCCTTCCCAAAATTCAGACCGAGAGACAATTAAGGTTTATCGACTTTAGATTTGAAGACGAATTTCGTTCGGTAGGCTCAAGAAAAAATGAAGGATTTAACTGGAATTTTTTATGACGAAAGTGGAATGGAATGGAGAACTCAAAATGAAATTGTTTACCTATTTTCGTTTGTAAAGGATCTAAAAATCGTGATTTCCAATTTATTAATACCTAAGGTCGACCAACTGAGCCTAAAATCATGTTCTTTAGTTACGGGAACAGAAATCCTAGGAGTGGGAGAATTTCGTTAAGCATATCAAATAAGTAAGACAAACCAAAGTTGGGACAAGTGGGAATTCAAGTAAGGCTAATGGAAGCGGGTCATGGGCTCAAATAGAGGAGATACTTCCAGGTAAACGCAATACTATGGATTTTAAGGGTACCGGATCTCCTGGGACACCACGCGAGATAAGAGGGAATGATTTAGTCCCCGTGTCTAAGTGCTTGGATATCGGGTAATTCTCGGATCGTCTAATCACTCTCCTTCCTCAAAATAAAATCAAACCTCTCTTCAGTTTGAAAACTTTGGATAGCCTTATTCCTTCTGGTATTAGTATGTATGCACGTGATAAGACAACTGACCTCAACTGATTTCTAGATTCTGCAATAAGCTCTTGGTTAACAAAATTCTTGTCATGCGGAGAGTTTAATCAAGTAGTATTGAAACAGTTACTTTTGTGTGTTTTTTCTCAAGATCACTGCCTCAAAACTCCTCCGCACATCTCATTGCTTCTCCAACATCTAACTTAAAAATCTGCGAGAGAATAATGAATATTTTTTCTTTTTATACATTTATATTAAAACGAAGGCCCAATTTTGGACTCAGGAGTTTGATATAAATATTATACCCTAGGATTTTTCATCATACTTTCATAATTAGCGTATACTAATTGCCGCGAATCCAACTAGTAATCATTCCCTTCACCCAAAACCCCCCTTCACATCGTCAAACAAGAGGTGTCTGAATGCTGCTCCAGTTATTTTCATCTCACGCGAATTTAGTCATAGAGTTCCACATTCTCATTGTTGTTCCGAAAGCCTTTAACACTAAATAGCTCATTCGGAGAAAAAATCACACATCAGCATGCCATTCTTATTTCCAGATTATTGTTTAAAAAGTGATCGGCCCACGAGAGTACCTTTTTTGTTCACGATCTTTCATTGGTTCGAAAGACCAAATGCTTCAACACGTTTTATGTATACTGGATGAAAATATTCCTAATACGGATTCATTGAACCAGGATCAATACCAAATTCAAAACTATAGTAATAGCTAACGGGAATCAATACGAGCGCGATAGATTTTATAAATTTAACCCTCATCAACTTTCGTACAAGGCGTGAAAAGACTCCAATAGCTGAATTATCAAATTCAAAGAGTCATTGAATTTGAGTATTTGTTGATATACTGTCGCTGCTTTCAAGAATGAATATTCTCTTACTCGGGGCTCATTAGTTTAAGCCACCGAAATATCCGGAATCTTTTGTAATTCTTTATCCAGTTGTTTTGATAAAGTAACGAAATACTATTTTCCATTTCTCTGTGATTATTTTGATTGATCTCAATGATTGTTTTGCAGAGAAAGCAATTTCATTTCTAATGCTCACGCTAATTTTAGCATGAATATTTCAGTCGTATTATAGTGTTTTTTTGGGATTGGTCACGTTCATTTGCCTCGGTTTAATTACGCTACGACTGATGACAAAATGGATGCCGCAATCAACCGTAATGCAGATGGATATTTCATTTAAAAGGTTTACTGTTAATAGAAACATCCCCTAAATCATGACAGTAGTTTGTCAAGCTAGATTCTGGAATTAATTTTAGTTAAAAGGCTTAGCGATAGTATAAACTATACTCAATCATCCCTCAGATATCCGCAAGGAATTGAATGGAGGGATTTGATTAATGGGAGCAGTATGTAAGTGCGATACATGGAAACGCTCGCTTTTTCCTTAAATGCAACTTAAACTGTTTGCCTAACTATGTTATGACCAAATTATATAAAATAAAACCCCCGGGGAGCCTACACGTAAACAAATGTCCGTTATGACAATTGCTTCTCCGATGCAGTGCTGGCAAGGCGCGTATTATCTCATCCGGCGACCTAGTTAGGATCCCCGAAGAGGGAGGTCGCAGTGGAAGTGAAATTTGTGAAGTGAAGAGCTGAAGGAAGGAAGGAAGGAAGGAAGGAGGGAGGAGGAAATACAGACGGGGGGGGGGGGTCTCGAGGGTGGGGGCGGGTGGGGGTCGCGCCAGTGGGCGGTTGGGGAGGAGTATGCCGCGGGTTGTCATGGCATAAGTTTGTCTGCCGTTTGAATTTGAACGACATTACGAGGGGGATTGTTTGGATGGAAATAGAAAGGCTAGTAAAGGGTAAAATATGGATATCTACCGTATGCCGAATCTCTAATGCCAAATATAATAAAGAGTCAACTGTCCAAATAAAAGAAACAGTCTCAGGCACAACTTGGTGGAAATACATCACAATCAGAGAGGAGAGGGTTGGTGGATTTAAGAAAAAAGTTTAAGTTTGAGACACGCTTGTAGGTTATTGACGGACATCTAGGTAAAAGAGAAGAGGGAAGATTATTCTGTGATGGAATAGGAAAAAGGTCCTTCAAGATGATCTTGGGTTTGTGGGAGTCAGGGAAATATGTTGTATTGAGGTTGAGAGCCGAGCGAGATGAGGAAGATTTAACTATTGGTTTATGGGTGGGGGAAGTATTTTTGTAGGAGAAGCTTCTTAGGATAACCGCGATTAAGAAGAGAGAAGTGCAAGTTAGAAAGATAGCATTCGAGAGAATGTGTGTTATTACAGATGTAATGACCACGGACAGAGAGGGAGTAAGGGATGGAACGTTTTGTATGGATGGGATGACAGCTGCTATAATGGAGATAGAGTTGGCGGTTGGAAGGTTTATTGTGTACCGATGTAATGAACTTATGATTTATAATTTTAATGTTCGTGTCATGTAAAGTTATTTCTGATTCAGAAAAGGAATGGGTGAAGTGTATAGGAGAAGATGAGTTAGGGTCAGAAATGAATTGTAAAAGGGAATTAAGGCCGTGTCTTTTAAGAGTTTCTTTCTATGTGTGAATGTGTATAGGTGTATGTGTGTGTTCGTGTTTGCTGCTCGTCCGAGTTTTCCGGAATTATATATACATATATACATACATATATATATATGTATATATGTGCGTATACGTATATGTGTATATATATTCCAATAAGGAATACGAAATCGAAGTGGCCGTGGTAGGCAAGTTGCAAGATCGTTTGACTTCTGATCCGTTGCCCTCTTTGTTCGAATATGTACCAGGACTTGGTCCTTCACCGACAATTGCACAGAGAAAAAACTTTCCTCCGTTAATGTATGTTCTCGGCTCGGAGTAATCTCTACCCTCGCTTATTTTCGCCTATCTTCGGGCTTTTCACTTTTGCTTGATACCCTAGTAGTTTGATTACCGATTCCAGGTTCATCTTTCCGGTGGCTGTTCTGGAAGCATCTATTTGAACATTTTTACGTGTAACCCCTCGGTCACCCGCAAGCGGCACGGTGTAAACTCCCACGTAAAGAATACTCAGGGTTTAGATCTCGACACTCGTTTGAATTTAGTACTACCATCACTAATCAAAGTCAATATTCTGTTCATATAGTATAGGGTTTTAATATCAACTAACCCAATACCATAATGGAAAATTTAATTTCAAAATGAATCAAAATGAACGAAGTGGGTTTCTGATACTCCCAGAAACGTAATTTTAAAGACGCGTTAGAGATGCCACGAAAACTATATATTACCATAGAAATGAATCCGGAACGGTGTAATAAAATATATAAAATTTTACAGAATGGTTGCATATTGATAGTAGTAGTATTTTTGTTTTTAGGGTTCTTCGACGGCTATGGTCATTTCGCACCTCTTCAAGTCATATAAAAAACCCATCTGGGCAAACAACACCCATTCCCTGGGTGGAACGCGAACCCGTGACCTTTGGGTTAGCCGGTATTGCATATTGATTCGTCTCACTAAAATTCATATTGTAAATAAATCAATTGCACTTTTGAATGAATAATCATTTATGTCAATAAAAGTAAATTTCAAGATGGCATATTTGAAGATATTGTTAAAAATATTATAAAATCTTATTCATTTTGCACCAATGCAAAGTCCTACGCACATTTTTGTGGTTTAAATGGTATAAATTCAGTAACACTGGAAAAAAAACTTTCAGGAAGCTGTTGAATTCGTATTCCGTTATTGTTTTCTTTTCAATTACAATTTATTATTGAAAAATTATCAAAATAAACAAAAGTTTATCGTTTTATTAAAACGCCGCCCAGACTGCCGATTTATTCATTAAATGAAAATAAAAAGTGTACGAGCATCGCTGTAAAAATCAGAGGTTTGAATTAGAGTCAACGTTTTTATGTTTTGTTTAACTATGTTTTGCGAGATTAGAAGTTCCGCATTTTCAAACTCAATAATTTGATTGAGGCTTATTGATTCGATTCTTGCATGAATAAGTCGTGCTGGAAATTTGTGACTCGAAAAATGGACTCCGTTGTAAACTTGAGCAATATCAGAAAGGAATTTTTATTCCACTTACTTAGTGAACCATAGTTTTCAAACGAAAAGACGAAGCATTAAAATAAAATACCTTGGTGCTCTGCTTCCGGAATAAGCGTTGGCCTTCGAACTGAAGATGCCTCCTGTAACGGGGAGGGAGCTATTTCCCACTAACCTTGACCTAGGTACACAGCTGATACAGAATGAACGGGGCCCAGTGAACTCCAAGTTCAAGGTCAAACTAGGTAGAGTTGATACACACACAAAAAACTTGTAAAATCATATCACTTTAAGGATTGTTAGTGTTGTACACATTTGGCTATCATTTATAACTAATATATCAGTTGTTAATTTGTACGTATTAGTGTTTATGTTATTGAACTATATCGGGAGGGGTTTAGGAATTGGTTTTAGTAGTCTAGATCAAAACGTTTTCGAGCGGTTACTATTAACTCCTATCGCTCGCGGAATGATGGCGTCCCTTAACATGGTAGTTCTGGCAGCCTCTTTAAATTCTTTTTTGGTCCGTCGAACAATTTAATTGGACGGCGAAGAATTGATTTTCACTTGACCATTCAAATATTCTTATTTTTTCAATCTAGGTTGATTCCCATCAGAGTTCCGAAAAGGTCGCTGGGTAGGTTTCGTCTTATCGTGGTATTTTTGACGAATTCGACGCAGTACGCTGCACTTTCTCGATTACTTGGACGGGGCTCTCCTCCGTCGATCCCCGGATAGGGCGTGTAGATTTAAATTAGTATTTTTTTCGAGTCTTCAGTTCACACCAAACGGAAAAAAAAGATAACGGGACCCGGGCCATCTCTGGGCATTGCAGGTAATTTATTGGATGAACTCATGTATGGGCTCACGTCAGTCATGCTCTAATAAATAAGGTTTACTCCTGCGATAGGGAATCTCTTAGGATATTCTCACTATGCAGAATACATTAATAGCAAACTGTGATAATAATTAACTGAGTTTCGAACTGATCCCAGCAAATTAACTAAGCGGGTAGAATTTTTTTCCGTTTAATTAAATTATATGCGAAGCAATACTTGCATTTTTTCATGAACATTTACCAAAAGAAGAGGAAAGCTAATAGGGCACATATGGAGGCATGAGAGTAGTGGTTCCCAAAGAGGTCACTTGGAGGCGGTGCTTTGGTCCATGGGGGCGATAAGAAACAAGAAAGTTGCGATCGGGGGGCGTTTGTGCATATGTTTGTGAAATCAAGGGGTCGGTGGCTCAAAAAACTTTGGGAAAGAGATAAGCATATTGAAAGGGGCCATAAGGACACAGAGACCTAGAGGCAAACCAAAGATGGCATATGAGAAATAGGATCTGCTGCAAACCAATCTTTGGATTGATAACCTGTGACGGTGAAAAGAAATTCTTGCACCGTGAACTAAGACCGGCGTCCTATGCGTAAATTTCATTTGTGGCAACTTCACGCCACTCGGTGGACTTGTACTTCGCAATATATGTAGTCCAGACGAAACCGATCGAAAATCGCCTGATTTCGGAAAAAAATTGGATAAACGAAGAAACGAGGTACACAGGTAAAAAGGATGATTTTAAGAACTTTTATATTAAAGGTGTGTGCGGATCGTGTTTATATAAACTAAATGGCGGTCACGACATGTTTTTTTGCTCATAACTTTAAATCTATGAGTGCTAGAGAAAACTTTTTGAAGTCGCTTATAGATGGTAACGAGACAAAGAGAATGAGGGGTTGCACCTTACATTTAAACAAATAGTTTATTGTAAAAGTGTCAATAAACAAATAAAATGGCCCTATTTTTTTGGACAAAGTTACAGTTGAAATAGGTCAGCAATCCAATAAAATTAAGTCTTCAAATCCCGAATTCCAAACCTTAATAGTTAATGCAAGATAGCCGTTTAAACAAAATATGAACCCCGCGTTACAGAGATCCATTTTCCCAAAGTGGTCAAAATGAAAGCACGAATCGTCTATTTTAATAAACTTTTTTTTTCAAAATTTCAATATCATGAAATCCGGAAAACCCTCGTGTGACCCCTGATTCTCTTTGTCTTGTTATTCTCTACACTCTCCTAATTTAAACTTAATATATAGCAGTCATAGTTTTAAAGTTATGAGCGAAATACCGTTTTTTCGAATTTGTCGTGGTCGACATTTTGTTTATATACATGATCCGCACTCCCTTTTGATGCAAAAGTTCATAAAATTATCCTTTTTATCTCTGTACCAAATTTCATCGTTTATCTAATTTTTTCCCGGGAAAAAACCTATTCCGACTGGACTAATAGTGAAAATCTCTACTGTTGCTTCCCGGGAAGGCAATTCCGTGATTGCTATTACTTAACTAAACGACTCGAGAGCTACGTCATGCGTTGGCGTCAATCTGTTGTATTCATCAGGGAAGAGCTCTGCTAAGTTAAACATGCTTGGTCATCATTTCACGACAGTAGTAGATATCTAATGAGAAATACCAAGAGAACTCAGTTAAACTTATAGCGAAGGCTATGAGTATACCTAGCTCATTCTAGGTGGCTCGTAAGATCTGCTGGTGATTTCTTGTTGATTGACGATTTAATTAGTTAATGACTTAATGAGAACAAAAAAATCACATGTCATTAAATCAATCCAGTACACAGAAGCATTGAAACGTTATAAAATGTGATACCCTTGTTCCTTCTGTTGAGGAATTTCATTGGTGTATTTAGAATAGGTTAAAATTCCATATGGTTTGTCACTTACAGCGGAATATGGAAAAAATTGTGGACTAAGCTAACCCTTTAGTTGATCATCAAACGTTTTTATGCATAAGAACAAACGAATACGGCTAGTATTAGTTCTGAGTTTTGCCACTCAAATGACTGATAACATATCCCCACGTAAAACCATGCATGGGGAAACCTATTTCATAAGAACGACATACCTAATAGAGGAATGGGGTGGTTTAAACCAATTATCTCAATTTAGGATTTGGTGTTTTCCCGGCGAAAAATTCTGGTGAAATCTTCGCGGGCTTTCCACCGGGTTAGATTTTCAGCTGCCGACGTTTCAATCCCGAACTCCGCATCAACACCCTGAGGACGATGGCGGAGTTAGCCATTGAAACGTCGTCGGCTGAAAACCTAAACAAGTGTAACACCCGCGAGGGCTTCACCAGAATTATCGCCGAATTAATCAGGGAGCAGCTTGACTACCAATCTAATTCGTCGTCATATTTCGTCTCAGATTTCATTGATCAGTTAGCTGTCAACCCGTTAAGATTTTAATGCCTATTCCCTGGAAACAACATATTAAAAATAGTTTATCACTATCATCAACATCGACATCATATGCGTACTATGGGAGTCATCCACGTTTACTGCAAGGATTGATTTAACTTAAAGCATTAAGGCAAGCATATGAAGCGTCAGTTTAAGGGGCGCACACTCAAAGATGAAATAAGTGATTTCATACAGCAGTTAATGTCTCTTAGTCAATCACATTTACGGCTCATTCTCGCAGACTCTCGGAGGCCCGGGGTTTCGAATCCCGGCTAGGAGCACTTTCATTCCTCAACCTAGAGCATGAATGTGTGTGTTTCGTCCTAGTTACAAATGGTTACTGTGGCACCACAACTGACCTACTGCTATGTATGGGTGATTGAAAAATAAATAAATCACAAAAACCTACCTTAACCGGTAGATTACCCTTCAATCAAAACACACCGCCAGGATTCGTGGCAGTGACATTATCCCAGACATGACTAAGTATCGCGTGAACTCGAAATGAAATACGTACTATTTTTCCTGTGGGATGCCAACGCATAATTTCTCGGTCGTATGTCTGGAGAGAGTAAGAATGGTGTAATGGAAGGGCAAAGAATCTTCACGGGTGGCGCAGCGTCGGCCATGGCTAAACTTTAAATCTCAAGGAGACCGAGACGTTTTTTTCGGTTCCTCCAGCTTGAAAATATTCTTGACTGCAGAAAAGTGATTTAATTTCTTTAGTCAGGTAAAGGCGCCGCTGCGAATTTCACGGCGCGCCGTCGGGGCGCCGTTAAAGCTAACGTCCCCCTTTACCACGCCCACACCCGTCTGACTAGGTAAGTCGGGTGATAGATAAACTACTGGTGGACAAAAGCTTTCCAAGGAGAGACAAGCTAGGCGGAAAGGGACTCCAAAAAAAACCTCTTTCAAAGGTCCGAAGGGGACCGTGTAGTAGAGAGTTCCAGGAACGTGCTTCCCGCTGGCAACGAGCGAATTCCAACATGTTCCCCCCTCCGCCTCCCCCCCCTCCCAACCACCACGAGGGGCGGAGGGGAGGCGGCCTTCCAAGTGAGGGCGAGACCGGCTCCCGACCAATCGGAAGCCGGCGAAGCAGGGGTGTGTCGGTCCTGCCGCCGTTACGTCACCACCGAAGGTCACACACAGCTGAGAGTCCACTTCGCTTCCTCCTGGCCATTTCCACTCCTCATGAGGATCACTGCCCTCACCCTTTACCCCTCCCCCCTCCCCCCCCCCCCCCCCCCCCCCCCCCCCCTCCACCTTCTCCCCCCCCCACCCCCCCCCCCCCCCCCCCCCCCCCCGTCCCC
>WURS02075184.1:0-10330 GCA_011762765.2 Rhinocypha anisoptera | reverse complement strand
AGAAAATGAAAAGGCTAAACAGGGCACAATCAGTCAACGATTTTGTCGGGAACAAACTACCGGCCGAAACAATTTCGGGGATGTAAAGATGAAAAAGGCACGCGCGTGCCATGAAGACCTTCCGCTTTTCAAATTAGAATTGTTCCTTCGCGTGAAAAGACCTAAAAAATTTAATGAAGTCTTCTCCGACCGTCACTATCGCTAGGTCATTCCATCCAGGGCGCTTTACCTTTTGCCGCCTTCGCGTTATCTGACATCGCGAGTTCTTTTCCTTCCTCCACATCGCTTCCCTTGAACGTTCCCATCCATCCATCACTGCATTCAGTACAGACATTCCTCCTCACCGCGTACCTCCTATCCAGTTCGTTTTTCGTCTTCACACGCCTGCGCGACTTTTCCCTTTCGCGAAAACATGCGACGTTTCCTCATTCCTAACTCTATCCATCAATCTAATTTTCTCTATTCTCTTCCATACCTGGAAATCCAAACTCTCCACATACTGCGCCCTTCTTTCTCGCAAAGTCGGCGTTTTCGACGCTCGGCACTACGTCAAACTACGTATTTTAAACCCTCACCCTCCGTTTCATTTTAAA
This sequence comes from Rhinocypha anisoptera, assembly GCA_011762765.2. Taxonomy (NCBI): domain Eukaryota; kingdom Metazoa; phylum Arthropoda; class Insecta; order Odonata; family Chlorocyphidae; genus Rhinocypha; species Rhinocypha anisoptera. The sequence goes on along the minus strand of WURS02075184.1, from coordinate 9,737 downwards.
ATATTTCTGATGCTAATAAAAATTCAATTGATTTTCAACGTGATCCTTAGTTCAAATTTAATTAGACCAATGCAGCAATGAAACATATGTGAAGAACTACGGCCGAGGATAACAATAAATGGATAACGAATGTTTAAACCTTGATTAAATCCAAAGTGGTCTTCTATTTGCGAATTTATAAATTTTCCGGGGAAAAGAGTTTTCCTTTCATGATAAATAGCCACGAAAACTTGGACTGGCGCCAAAAGCTTTATGCAACTCTCTTCATCATCCTTCCTGACTCATCAAGTTCCGCTCGATAGGGAAAAATGTATCGAAAGACGTAATTCCAAGCCTGTTATTATCTACAGTTTTACAGCAGAACCTTCCATAGCAAAAATTAGTAATTTATATGTAAATGAATTGCCTATGATTTATGCCATAGTCTCTTCTTCATGGGGAATGATTTTTTTAGATAAAGTAATAACGTTATTTTAAAATGATTTCCGTTTTAAAAACTCCTACGTGAAGCAGATGACGCCCCGGCCGAGGAAGTAATATTCACAATAACACATGTGAATATGTAAGTTGTTTACAATCGGTTACGTCGAGCTCGGACGTGAGTTTCCGCCTGCGACAGGGAAACACTACGAGTCACCCAATTTATTCATTCGATTTTCTTGAATGCGCAGCTCTTTTATGGCAGTATTTCCGACTCTTTTCATTCATTCAAAAGCCTGGAAGTTGTGGGGGAGTCTTGTCTGTGCGAAGGGCCAACGATCCTGGTGGTCAACCTTTCCTGAAGTGTTTAGGTCCGCTGATGGAAGAGCAACAAACTGCCATGCCGAAACGGAAATTACAAATAAAAAAAATAACGCGAGGGAAGTGAGAGGAGTGCCCACCACTTGTATGGAAATCCGTCCGGATTTGGAAGGCGGCTCGGAGTCGAATCCTAGCCATTTCTCCCGGGGAGACGGAAGGGGGAGCACGGGGGAGGGAACCCGATGGAAGTTCGGCGAGGGGAACTGAATTCGGAGGAGTGGATGGGGATCTCGCGTCACGAATAGGGGCGTAATCAGAGGCTTTGCGAATACCGAAGGCATTTCGGAAACGATCGTAGACAGCGACCTTTTAACGTGTCCTGCGAAAAAAATATACACGTACGCACCCGTAATTTTCCCTTTTTCCGTTACGCCGATTTTTATTCGTTCGTCTCAACATCTGAGGGAAAGCGTAACTACATAATTCCCCCCGTCGACTCCTTGTGGACAAACTGTGATTAATACAGATAAACTTCGCTCGCTCTATATTCGCCATGAACGAGGTGGTTGTTTGTGCTAGGCCTTGACTTTCCAGGTGGCATCCTCCCGCCACACGTAGAGGAGAACGTCTAGCGCACATTAAAAGCATTTATTTTTATCGAACCCCACTAAAAATAACACAAAAAGGTGGAGGAGAAAACAGACAAAACTATCGAATAAAACTAGTCGAGAAAATATTTCTACGCTGCATAAAACGCAATTTTTAAGTACGGCAAAACATTCCGCAATAATTGGTCCAATGACTGAGCAGAATGACATCTGGTAATATTCCACAGCATTCTATTCTCTTTTTATGAATAGTTTTGATGCCTTTGCGTCGAAACTTGTCGTACCTTGAGAGTAACATTCTGTAAAATATTACTTAGTGCTTTTAAGTTTCCATTTTCCTCTGAACATGAATTTCCACTTAGTTCCGCCTAAAACCATCGAGAGGATTCGTATTTGGGAACCTTTTTGCTCGAAAAAATATCTTTTGCAAACTTGGTAGATGCAGGATAAAATTGTCAATAAGATCTATCATTCAATATTTATCCCTTTTATTTTTATGAAAATCATACCACAAACCCAGTTGCTATTTCCTTTGCTTCATGAGGACAGTTTGTTTCGTTGAAACAACCGCGACATATATAAGGCAAAGCAAGAGAACAAATGCCGTAGACGGAAGCCCCACCTTCAATCAGAAATGATTCAAAGACGTATTCCATCCAATGTTAGGAACAAAAGCGTGCGGGAGATATCATTTACAAGCATCACTTTTCAATGGAACGGATAGAAAAAAACGATGAAAATATTTTCCCCGGAGGACAGGCGATCTGAACTCCCAAAGCAACAACCACCACCGCCGCACTAGAAAACAGTAAATCCGACATTAAAATCGCCTTTAATAATAAGCACTTCCGCTAAAATAGTCTCAGGGGTCCGAGATAGCCCAACTCGGGTCCAACCACTAGTGCTCCAGGCCTGATTTTTATGATGTAAACAGGTCCCGGAAAGCTCGTATTCACTTCTTTAACGAGCAGACCCGTTTGCAAACTACTCTTCTGAGAGCCACCTTTTTTTCCAGTCCGGCCACATTTTCCGTTGGTATAAGTGGATTCAGGACGGCGGAAGAAAAAATTCGGTGGCGCATAGGGCCGGAGGATTGTATAAATGCCATTAAAAAACATTCCTTTCAGGCTCCCTAAATTAGCGTGAATAAAACAAGAAGGAGATCTCACAACCATTGGCTCGTATCATTTCAATCCCCCTCCACCCACTCCGGTTAATTCACCCGAGCACTGTTCACTTTCCCCGGGATTTTCTCATCGACGAGGGTCAAGGCCACGCACGCCGTGAAACGTTTCTGAGGTCATTCATTTGTACATGCCAATGCACTCACCGCCGCTGGCGTCGCTCGTATTTATGAGCGTAAGAGGGGTCGCTTAAGCTTTGGCGGCGAACCTATTCCGCGTGCAAATATAAATCTGCCAAGAAATAGTTATAGCTAATTTAAGAAAGTTTATGGTCTACTTCTTCAAAGGCGATATAAGTAAAGAATGGTTGTAATCTCCTTCTAATGACTCAGGAGTTCGGTAAACACGATGCAAACTAATGATTATGGTTTCCCAGTCCAATTCTTTGCTCAAAATGTTATATTTCTGTACGTACGTAATGACTTGGCGATGACGGCTAATTTGAATGACCCATCCAATTAAAACATGCAACACTTCTTACTTTCCCGGAGTAAATTATAACATGCATATGGCAACTATGTAAAAAAAGCATGTCCTGAATTCTAGCGTTCGTTTTCGACTGCAGGAGTCCAAAAGTAAGATGTAGCAGTGAAGTTTAAGCGTTTTCTTTAACCTCAATGTTACTTAAAAGTCCAAGATTTCTAAAACGCACTAATGTGAACTGACTGTCCACCGAGGAGAGATTTCAACGACCGAAATTTCTCTTCGTCAAATGAAACTTCTGTTACACTTCTCACATTAGAATGAAGGTATTTAAATGTGTTGAAACGAGAAATGGATTAACTCCCAGGAGAAAAATCGTATTAAAAGTATTAAATACAGAGGTTGAAAAAAACGTTGCCTTTTCCACATATTTTTTTTTATTTTTACGACCGGTTTCGTTTCTTCAGTAACATCATCAGGTGATATTAAATACAGAAGTTTTCCTTAATATACTATCGCTAGGAGGGGGTAGGTAGGAGGAGGGGAGGGACGGTAACCTCCTGTATTAAAACCTCTTGAGTTTAATATCACCTGATGATGTTACTGAAGTAACGAAACCAGTCGTAAAAATAAAAAGTTTTTACGTGGAAAAGGTAACGGGTTTTTTTTTCAACTTTTGAAAATGAATTTCCACCAAGTTGAACCAAAAACAGTGTATCTTATTAAATACAGGCGAAAGTTTAGAAATATAATTTATATTTCCCTGTGAACTTTCTACTATTAGATTTTTCAAGCTATTTAATTCAGGAAATACTTTGTTCAACAATACAAGTATAATATGAAAGAAATATACGGTGTCAGGATAAAGAGTCAATTAGATTAAAACGATCCCTTCAAGCAATACCACTGCGATGAACTATATAGTGAGAGGTAAGTTGCGAAATTTGAAAGACATCAAATATTCCAACCGTTCGTGCTCACTTGCACAAAACATAGGGTCCAGTTAGATAAATTAGTGTACAGCCATTTAAGGCAAGGTTAATTCTCCTATCTCGATCTCACGCGGAACTGAGAGTGAGTTCATAAACCCCCGGCAACGGTTTGCCTGAAAAATCGGCGGCATGGAGACGTACATTTTTTTTAATTACGGCAGGACTCGGCGTCCCCATAAAAAAAGTACCATTTCCGACCAACAGCCTCGGAACGATCGCCAAATGAGATTGGGCCAAGCTTCATATTCCTCCTCATGATCCGGAAGGATTCTCATAATTCCGAGTTGTATCGGATGGAGAGAGAAAGAGAGAGACCAGGGCCGGAGCCTGGGCATCTATCCTCGGGATAATGGACGGACGGCGTTTTTCATTACGAAAATAGCAAGGCCTCGCTCGTGGCTAACTTTCGCAGTGGGGGACTGCGAGATCCCTTTGCAACGTTTCGAATTTAGAAGAATGAAACCACTGCGCTCCGCACGCACGGGAAGAAGAAGAGGACAAAAGCCGTTCAAGCCACAATGGGAAATGATCATCCGAAAAAGACCAGGAAGAGAAGGAATGAACTTATTCACGGGGTTTAGGATGAGCAGCGAGAAGGAGGGGAGGGGGGGGGGGTGGAGGGCATCCCCCCTCTGAACAATTGTTTCGCAATAAACTTCTCCCAAAGTCGTCCGGAACTCTGTATATCACTCCTCCGGCGAAACTAAAAGAAACCAAGCTACGGAAGACGAAAATAAAGTGTTGAATAGCGCAATTCGCTCCACTCCTGTTAATTGGTCGAAGGCCATTGGCTGCGACTGGTCTTGAGTTAAGATCCTCGGAGCTCGCAAAAAGGTCCAAAAGCGAAAAGGCATAAAAACCCATTATGTGGACGATCCCAAGGAGAAACAATTCCAAATTTTAAGAGCCAAAGCTGAAAAAGTTCAAATTACCTATGACATGTGACGGAAAATGGAGTACCAATTTAAAGGGAGACTTCTCTGCAATGTTCAATTGTTCGCTAGGAATTATCCCGAAATTGCACCTGAACAGTTCACCAGCGCCGATACAAGTGATAATAAATACTCGGTGGGGCACTCAAATAATTGCTCTGCGTGATAAAATAGTTCAACCATGAGCCAATAGAAAAACAATTGTGGACCTTTCCTCTCTAAAATTACACTTTGATGTCTTACTTCATTCAGTAAAGAGCAATTCTACAAAATAGCGCGATATCTGCATCTATGAAATACCCTGCAGTCCGCCTCAAGGGCGTATGGCAGAGGGTGAGAAAACACCAAATATACATTCCCAATAGCATACCAAAATAGTTATATGGTACTAAAAAACCACAACACCTTTCATACATGAACATTCAATAATTAATCCATAAAGAATCTCCAAATGACATCCTTTATGAATGAATTATTGACTTTTTACCAATTTCAGGAAGGCGTAGGACGCATGCAAGAGACTACGAATTAGTCTTCTATCCTCTTCATTACTCTATACATAATTTTGACCACATATCCTGTTCTCTAATCGAACGACGAAAAAAAGACGTTCAGTGATCTATCTCACAGATTTTATTTACGTGGCCTGATCTACCGTAGTAAGATGGGGCTGCTGGTAATGTATCTTTAGCCTCTTCGCTTAAACGATTTGCCTAAAATTTACACACTATATTTTACCTGTATTTCAGCGTAGGATCAACTAGTGGCTCTCAACATAATCCCTTCATTAATATCATGACGCCGCTAAGTTATACAACATTTAATAAATCTAGCTGCTGTACGGTAATTTAATTGTAACACTAACGATGGCTCATGAGGGTTCCATACACTCGCAGCGCACTACACATTCGGTTAACCAAGTAAAACAACAACTCTCTTTTACTTTCTCATTACGATTCCCAAGTATCCTTTTCAAGGACCTAACTTTTTATTTACTATTCTTCAAATTTCTCAAATATGCTGTTCCCAGGACAAGTTTTTAGTTATCGAAGTTTAGAAAAACATCTTTATTTAATGTAACGAAAATATATAAGGATGGACAGACTCAAATAGAACATTATTGCATGGAAGAACTGATTAAGCTATTATTAATCTTATAAACAACCATTAAATAGCAAATAACAACACTGCGAAACATCTAAATAATCGGTGAGGGCAGGTGTTTTAAGCTAGGCTTTAAATAATCGACTAATTCCGTATCCAAACAATAAACTAGTTCTTTCATAAGATTATAAAATGTAAATACTTGAAAAATATTGTTATTATTTTCATTCATTATATATAGAGCATCAATCGAATACGAGCAACATTTAACTTAAATACGGTCATCTCTTGGCGATCTGAGAAAAAAAAGCTATTCCACTGGCAGATTCTGATTGCATTATATGATGATTTTCGAAAATCAAAAACTATAAAAAAAACATATTTATGGCTCGCATATTTCAGTCGCTTAGGACTTTTCAAAATTGCCTCTCTGCCCGGTGAACGGAAAGGGTAAGAAATTCAAAACCCTCTGAATGGGGGTAAAAACTTCCACTGACGTGTTAACATGTTTTACTTTGCCTTTAAGGAAAAAATAATCATGCAACTACAACCATTTTTCATGTTTACTTCCACCAGGTGTTAGGCGTTTTTCCCGTTTCGTCCGGCACAAACCTATTTAGGGCATTGAAACATTATGGATGTTAACTATAACATAAGAAGCGGCCATCTCCTTGACTAGAATTGCTTTCGTCGGCGTACGAAATCTCCACGTTTCCCCATAACCATTTTCGCCATTTGTGAAATTGATCTTGTTATGCTTAAGGGCACTATCGAGACACCCTAGTTAAGGATAGACTGAACTTTTTTTCTCTAAAGGTCAAATACAAACTAACAGCAGATTTGCGATAACAGATTAGATATTGGCCGCAGAGAAACTCCGCGAATGAATAGCTGTTTCCCAATACTTTTGTGTTTACAGACATAACAATTTGGCAAACCTCTTTCATGCATCAACCTCAAATTTTGAATTTTGGAGGGCTAACTAATCGCAGAAGAGGATCTTCCGTTCCCACGACTCCCTTGAGGATCCTTCAAACAAATTAAATGCGGTGGGAAATTGTGCGTTTGTTACACGGGTCTTAAATTTAGTATGCTGTTATACATTTATCGAGGTTCGTGAAGACTTTCTCATTCTTCGAATATTCTCAAATACAACCATTTAGCTTGTGGTAAAGAGAAAAAAATTGTTTTGTACGCCCTAATGAATTTCAGAACATAATATTGGGGTATGCATCACACTTATTATTACCTACACTTGAAACCAAATGCCACTGTACAATCCATGATTACCAAATGGAACCATAGAATTTATTTCGTATTACGCGTTTCACCGTGATACGGCATAGAATTATTGATACTACGATACTAATATAATATTGATATTGTATTCTGCGGAAAAGTACGATATATATTCACTTGGTAATTATGGATGTACAAAACTTGCACGAAGTAAAAGCCTGGCAACGTAAACTTTAACCACTTGCTGTATTAATCGAATTTTATTATAAATTACACGGAGAAAATGCATGGATACTCAATTGGTTCAGTACTTCAATGGAAAGAAAACAGGGGTTATATTTATCAAAGAGGGAAATTTTCTCAGAGAATTAAGACGTCAGGCAATAATACTGTGACTCAAATCTGACACCCTACGAACGGATTGAAACCATTATGTCACCCGCTAAAGTCTCAGCCGTGAGAGGAACACTTTGATACGTCGATGTTAATTAAGTTAGAAATACTAAACAAGCTTCAGTCGAGGATAGATAGAATCAAAGGTAAACAAGGACCTGTTGAAGTATGGAATGACGTTTCTCAGGACCATTTACACAAATTCTCACGTTGTCAAAAAGTATTTCCTCCTCACTATCAGATTATTCCCATGGCGAAAGACCACAAATTATATAGCACAGTTATGAAATAATAACAACATCCCTTCCCTTGATAAAGAGAAAAAATAAGACTGTGCTCCTTATAACCAGCTTTAAAAACACACAAATATATCTATCATGCTCTGCAAGACTTGCAGTTCAACAACTTCATTTCCATAGACGTAATATTCAACTATCATACGTTAAAATCATAAGCAAATAATATGATACGCAACCCATTTCATCAAAAATCCCAATGAACTTATTTTAAATGTATTAAAAATGGAAATAGTGGGATGACCACGTTAGCCTGGAGGGTAGCACGATCGCTGGCTAAAGCAAAGACAGCTCGAGTCTCGCTGCGAGCATGGCTATTGTGTTCATTCGGTTATTTTTGTTTGAGGCGTTGACCGCAGCCGTAGACGCACCCGAAATACAAAGATACTACTATGAAAATAATAGTCTAAAAGTTTCCAAATCTAATTTTTGAATTATCGACTTTATAGGTACTATCATAAACTACAGCTACTAACATAAAAAAATATTTAATAGAGTGCGGTCTTATGTTCAGTGAATACGACGACAAAATAAGAAGATATTCTTTCTAAGACGAGAGACACTGGGATTGCACGGGGAAATCGAATTATGCGCTACGAAGAAGACGTCGCTAGGATGTAGGTACGAAAATTATTTCAGAATGTACCGGTGCTCACTGCGTCGACATAATTACGCTTACAACTGAATGACGTCACATACAAAGAGCAAGAGTCCGCGAATAATGACAGTGGAGAATGATTTGGTTCACCGACATGGACTTTCACTTGGTCACCACGTAAACAAAAATCAATGACAGGTCTGGGTACGCCCTATTGTGTGCAACGGCATAGACAATCGGTAACGATCAATAAAATACGTACTTTATTGTCTGCGCGAATCTGTCAATCAGAATTGTGACGCATAAAATGATGAACTCTTGAGTTTCCACAAAAAATTTATTTCGGTGGAAATACAATGTTCACTTTGCACAAAATTAATTACCGCAAAGTTGATGAGGAAACCATTGTATTCATAGAATTCTTTTGCTATATGACGAAAAGTATGCACGCAGAAAATATTTAAAAACTAAGAAATATAGTATTTCACCTTCAGTGTTTCAATTTTTCGTCGGGGTGAAGAACAAGTCGTACCACTTGCAATGATGCCGATATTTCCTAAAATGAATTTTCATTTGAAAATGCCAATATGTAAATAGGCATTTGAAAAGCCTATATGAGACAATTCGATATACTGACTGGTATGCCGCAGGCGACTTTGAAGCGCCTAGGGAGACGCGATATGGAAAAGGCATTGTGCAACACAATCTGGACTTGCATTACCAATATTAACCCCATGCATACAGGGAAATCACAATATGGTAAATGGGTAAACATTGGCCTAAATGACATTGTAATAAAAGCACATGAGTATAGAGAATGCCAATGCGAGATGGGAAGACATCATGCTGAAACGAGACAAAAGTATCATAAAAGCACCACAAGACCGCCTCGTAAAATCCTGTGTATAATGGCGCCGTATCGTTCATTTGGATCGTCATGCCGACACGCCGAAACAAAATGAGCGTCCAATTTCCACTGCTTATTCCTAAAATGGCAAACGTCTTCTGGGACGGCGTAGGCGGCTCTCTGAAGTCACGTGAACCCCCGACAAACTTCTTTCCACGAATAGTTCCGCGCGGGGAACCGAACGGGTGGAGGGACCACAACGGTCCATTTCCGACCAAAAAAACGCGCAGCGTGATTTTTTTTCCGAGCACTTGAATTTGATGAACGACTGAGGAGAGAATATCGACTGTGAGACTACCCGCCGAAGCAAGGGGTGGTGG
>WURS02075183.1:0-24548 GCA_011762765.2 Rhinocypha anisoptera | reverse complement strand
TTTCTTAAACGTATAAGGGGTCTTTTTGTATATTATTTTCTTATTAATTGTTGAACATGGGCCATATTCATGTCATTTCCGCCCGGCTTGTAGCTGACTTGCAATGTGTACCCCTAAATAAATAAATATGATGAATCCAGGAGACGAATGAAAAACCATATTTAGAGCCATGCGGTTGCTTGAACGGTTCTGCAGAAACGATGGATAGTCTTTGAGATGAGGAAATTGAGGAAGGTGCTAGCGTAGAGAACCAGAAGGGACAGGAGTACCCATTCGACCCTCCGGAGGACAGAGGATCCGACTTTGTTTGTCCGTACTACTTCCCGCTCTGTCAAAGCAAAACTCTTCGGAATGGCGTAGCACTCTAGCGTCAGGAAGCAGTAAAAATGTAATCTGTGGACCGGGGAATTTAGTCTTTAGAAGATATAAGGATGTATAGTAACACATAGAGAATTGGCAAAATATTTAATAATTACTCCTATGTCGAAAATAAAATCAGGTGCCATGTGCCATTATGAAGTATTAACTCATCCAGTTCTCTTCGTTATCGCCCATCCCAGTTTCTGTAACCGTCTTGTGATACTTGCCTCGGCAAGTTATTGTAAAGAATCTTCTAAATTACTAGGTATCTTTTAAACTTTCTGACACTAATCATATACAAATCTTCTCCGATAAGTAAATGTGCATTGTGTCAAAAATTCCGTCCGGTCCTTCTCCGAGGTAGGAGATTTAAAAATTCATCAAGGGGCATTTCCCAAAGAAATATTCAGGATCCGTATAAAAAAAACCTTCGGGTGAGTGTGAAATTATTGTCCTGCCCCTCTCCCCAGGAGCTCATGTTAGCACGGACATATTATCTCGTGCATACAATCGAACCGAATTTGAAGGAGGTATGGTTTTCTGCAAGGGCTATTTTCTAAAATAATAGTTAGTGTGGGAGCGATTTTAGAACTCTGTAAAAGGCAAATTTTTCCCACGTGATTTATATACAATTGGACTTTCTATGAATGCGGAAGAAGAATTCGGTTCGTTTAATATAGAAGCCATTTCACCCGAATCAGTCTTCATAAAATGTACAAATTCAATACGCCACCCAAGATTCCTCATCCTATGGAAACGGATGTATTTCTAGGAAAATTGCTTTCAATTGATGGATACTATAAATTTAATTATGAACGATGGTAAGTAGAAACTATTGGGGAAGACACGAGAACTCAAGCGTCCAGCAGGGCTTTTATTTTTTTAAAAACATAGCAATCTGTATTGTGTATCAAAGTGTTTATGACGTTTTGAGTATACTAGTTCTTGCTACGAATGTTGGTTGACATTGGGCGTCGCTTATGATCATCGCCGTTACTATTTGACCGAATTATCATTAAAACAGTTGATAAGTTATTTTTAGGGCTCTGGCGACAGAGGTTGCCATTCGTGAAAGTCCACCAAGAGAGTCGTCGCGAAGCATCTCGGCTATCGTTACAGGATCCACGGTCTCTCTTTGCTCCTCCCTTCGAACTTCTCTTTATTTATCATCCTAATATTGTAGAATGGACAGAAATAAATATTGTTACGTACGAGCTGATTATAGCACATCATCCCTGACGGAATATTTGACAGTGAACTTGTCTTCAAGGTTATCTTGGTGACAACTTTTTTTTTTATCTCCTTGTGGTTACGAAAGCGCCGATTTCGGCCAAAGGTTTGTGAGCATTACCTGGAGCGACTTCGGGGATATTGGAAACGTCCGAAAGGTTCTTGTGAACGTTACTCAATCGAGTCGCGAACAAGGCGACTTCCGCGATTCTCCTCAATTACCCCCCGGGCATGAAGATTGACTTTTCCAATTTTCTCGAACGCGCCCGCAAGCGTCGTCCTCGCCACGACTGATTGAGCACAAGTTGTTGAAATCGAGCCGCCTTCGATTCCTGGAGAATTGAAAAAGGCTGTGGATTGAGATGTCCACTGGTCACTTGGTGCGCAGAAAAAATAATCCACCGAGTTTTCCTCGAGTGAAATTCGTTTTGAGCTCAATCTGTTTAGAGATCCTTAGAGAATGCATTTCGAGACTGAGTGATTCACAATTTATAAAGCGGTTCTCATCTGATGGCCCGTCTTTACGCGTCGTTGCAAACAGTTTATCTTTAACGGTCTGGCAATATTCTCACGGGGGATGGTAAAGCAAGATGAGACTGAATGACTATTGTAATGATTGACGGACCAACCCCATCCCACTCAAGCATTACGACCGAATTAGGTGATGGCATAACTCTAATTATGTTGTTTTAAATTCGAATTCGAAGGGAGCTTCTTTTCATGCGCCACCTAAAATTTGCTATAACTTTTTCTTGCCGAAATGCGTGATAAGAATAAATATTTATTCCTGTGGAAAAGTGCTAAATTTTGTGCATTACTATCATGAACTTCTACTACATCTCACCGGAATCGGTTACTATTATACTAAATGTTCTGTTTTCCATAAAATAGCACCGCTCGAATTTTCAAAGAAATGGGTATTCGAATCGTAAGGATTTATGCACCTAAGAAATAGTTTAAAAAACTGTAATTTTTCTTGGCGTTTTTATCTTTTATCTTCGAAGGACATTCACAGAACCCTTCCATTGACTTAAAAAACAAGATTTAAATATGTTGAACAGATTAATCAGGAATAATTTAGAAAACGTGGCACTCGTTTGGAGCAAGAGTCTCCGTCGCATGTGAGAAGAGACATGCTCATAATTTGCGCATCTGACATCCCTTTCTCGGTTATGAAATGCAAATCCCACCATGTCCTGGATTCGCATTGTCAGTCAACATTTTGGCACATTGTCCAATTCGACGTTCGTAAATACACGTTTGCTCCCCCCCAAAGCGATAGGTATCCAGTATGAACACCGTACACCATGCCTTCCATCCGCAAGCAACATTTATTTATTTTCATATAAAGGATTATTCACATTGGATGCTTGAGTTTATTAATATTGTGTGTGTGAAACTAGCAAGAATTTATATGCGTTTACAGTGACGTCGCTTTTGCATAAAAGCATAATATTGGCTATATCATTATCATATTTCTATATCATGGCTATATATCATATTATATTACTGTTTAAATAAAAATCAAATTTATATGAAATAAGTCCATGACCATAATCTTTGGGGACATAAAGGCATATGTTATAAAAACAAAGTAAACCGACCAGCATACCTGTGACACAAAACTAAACACAAACTCTCGCGGATCCGTGATACTCGGAAACTCTTGCAATCAATGTGATTAACACAAACTTTGTATCACGAACTCGAGTATGAGAGTGTGATTAATTTCTGATTATTTGTAGTTGACCTTGCTTGGTAAGTTCATTTGAGACCACAAAGAATGCGACCCATGGAGATTGATCTTGATCGGTCAATCTCCATGGGTCGAGACTAGATCTCCCATAAAAAGTGTATTGTTAACTCATTCGCCTAGAATATTCTCAGGATGTCATTTCCATTTCATGTTGACCATACCCAAGGAAAAATCCTGTAAATAAATTGGAACAAATGTTCAAACGACATTATGCCTTCCCACGTACTCTCTACTGACCTAAAACTCGCTAAGGAAAATTCGTAAATGTTACACATTAACTTGTCACTCCATTCTACTGTCTTAACCCGTCCCTGTGCGTCAAATTCATAATCGGGTGTATAAGCACGAATGAACACGGTTAATTTCTGGCCATGTTGCTTTTCTCGAGAAGATCCTGATTTTTCTTTGAAACGATCATTAAGCAAGTGAATAATTTGGTTCTTTCGAAAACTTGTACCTATAAATTGGTGCAATGCTCCGCAAGAGGGCACATGTCCCAATGGCACTAAACGCCATTGCCATATGCTGGGTCAAGAAACTAATCAATTGCGCGGAATTATGAGAAAGATAATATGTACATAAAAAGACGCGGAAGAAAAGTTTATCTTGTGTTCAAATAAACGCGAAATTCATAGCTGACTGACAAGCTGAAATTTGATATAAATGTGGAGTGAAATTAAAAATAGGAAAAAATCATTTGTCATTCGACGAGTTCTATTGTACATAACTATGTGCAACAGTGAGACTCTAGTTAAGTGCGGCCATGTTTCGCTATAGGAATTTTACAACTTACACTTCACGACATTAACCAATGATGTGAAACCGGGAAGTTCATGAACGTAGCAGTACGCCAAGGTCCATAGAGAACTTGGTCTATGAACCTTGGCCGTACACTACCTTAAATAGACTACCTCGCCGCTTAACGATAAATATGTCATTGGAAGGGTATTTAGAGAAAGATAGTTTTATCTAAACTATGGTTTTATCTAAAACTAAACTAGTTTAGACTGACGGTAGTGTGAGGTAACAAGTGCCTAAGCAGTACCTCAGCGCGTCTTCCGCTTTCATAAATAAGGACCGGCAGAGAAAATTAAACCTGCCGATTAGCTCCCAATGCCTGGAAATGATTCGTTGTTCACGTGTTCAACTAGATTAAACAAACAAGCCTTAGGTTCCATATCGCTCAGTAATGTTTTATCTCCGAGCAGTGGGCCGGAGGCATCGGCGGCCGCTCGTCTCTGAAGATGACACTTCTGTGGGATTGGCGGATGACCGGCTTATTCGCATTCGTCGCGATCTCTCTCTGTCCTGTCGTCAACTCGGACTTCCTACAGCCGGAATTAATCGGCTTCGTAGATTTCAAGGGATGGAAAATCACGGCATCTTCCACGTGCGGTGTGGAAGTGGATTCCAGCGGAAAGGAACGCCCCATGAGGGAAATATATTGCCAAATAGATGGTGCTCATGATGACAGCATTCGACGCAATGCGATGATAAACACAACAGCATACGACGGGCAGGTAGGGAAAAATTTATATGGATTACATAATTTGATATTCCATCTACATTTTTTTTATTTTGCTGGAATCGGAGTTGATCAATTCTTGCAATTTTACCATGACGATACGATAACGGTAGTTTCTTTTTTTCGTAGTTCTGCTCATTTTGTGATCCCAAGGCACCAGAAACAAACCACGCAGCTGTCTTTGCATTAGATCCATCTAAAAATTGGTGGCAAAGCCCACCACTCTCAAGGGGTCAACAGTATAGAGAAGTTAACCTTACAATTGACCTGGGTCAGGTGAGTATGAAACATCTACTTCTATATATGCATAAAATAAAAATACTGTTTAACTATGTATTTTCATTAAACCAGTTCATCAAGGAAAATGATTTTTTGTCTCACTATAATAATGGCAAATGTGTTGACAAGTGTATTTCCTCAGATAGTTTTCTCTATCACCAACGATTATTATTGATTAGAGGTTTAGAAATTACATCTTTCTAAAGAATTTCAATTTATTATTCTTAGTCTTCTTAACCCATTACCACCCAGAATTTTTTTGGAAATTCTGTAAGAAAGTGATAAAAATAATTTTAAAATAAGTAAGTGATAAAAATAATTTTAAAATAAGTAAGTAATAAAAATAATTTAAAAATGATGACAATAATCTAGTCTAACATGAGTCATAAATTACCCATTGGGAGTTTCCCCTAGAGAATGATGACCATATAAAATATTTGTTTTAAATACCTTTTTTTGCATTTATTCAACCTTTAGAGTAAAAACTAAATTATAAAACATTTCCGCCATGTTCACATTCTTTGTTACATAAATTTAGAAAAAAATACAATTTCACCAAATTAATATTTTTATCATATAATTTCCATTTATATAGTCATAATATAACTCATATATTCAAAATTGATAGGTATTGCATACGTTTTTACATACCTTTTGAATGAAGAGGCACTAGTCTGAGCTTCTATAGTGATACTTGAGACTTCCATGGAATAATGACGTCTTTGACAAAGCAGCATCTGCATTGAATATGATGACTTTACATTCCTGTGTTCAAATAATTCACTGCACTGGTAATATCTACATTGCAGCACAATCTAAAATGGATGAACTGTGGGTCATATATGATCCATGTGGGTGGTAATAAAAAGAATGGAAACAGGACCTAACTAAATACTATTATTTCCAGAAATGTATCAAGCTAATTCTCATATTAGCAGGCATTTTGTAGTGAATTGATAATTTTAACTTGCATGCATATTCCTAAATATTCAATCCATCTTTACAGGAACTAAGTGTATACTACATTATCATACGACCAGCAAATTCTCCAAGACCTGCCGTGTGGGTACTAGAAAAATCAAGAGACTATGGTGTCACATATACCCCCTGGCAGTATTTTGCCACATCACTAGAGTAAGTTTATTTAATAGTGTATAATATTTGATACATGAGATGGTAGTCCGTTTTGAGTAAGTTGTGTATTCATGATTAGATGTCATTTACGATACTCTAGGGTATGTGTTTGTGGTTCCTTAAGAAATAGCAATGTTCTTTGCTGGTAACTTTTTAGTATCTACTCATATGAATGACAGTTATGGTCTTTAAATAGCTAAACCTCATGCTTGTTTTTTCCATCCTATTCACATGTCCCATGAATAGGTTTTTCTAAATTTAATTTGTTCAACATTAAGAGGACTTAAATTTTTAATTTAATTAATAAGGACAATTTACAGAACTCAAACAAACTTTTTCAGTTTGAATATTAAAATTCTAACCAAAATGTTTTCAACATTGTATTTTTCTATAATATGTAAACTAATTTACATTAACAGTTTTAACAAGCTGTCATCATTGCCCCATTTCTTTATTCTACAAAACAAAATTTTGACTACAAAATTTCATTTTGAGAAGTATATACCTAACATTGGTACAAACAAATAAGCTTGTACACACCTACTAGGTTTCATGGAAATGGATTCTCTCAAGTCTCAACTGAGCTCCTATGCAAAGTTCACTGGCAATTAAGATCATATAAGTTACTGGAGATTCAATAAAGACAAGAAATAAACTCTGCTGTATTGATGAAATTTTATCATAAATTATGGAATTACATAACTTATGTTACTGTTCTATTGTTGTCAAGATGTTTGTGAGAAGGATCAGCACTCTGGGAACTAAATCCCATTAAGTTCAAGATGGCATGAGCTTATTGGAGCAGTATGCATCTCCCAGCCCTGTAATACCTTGCAGAGGGAACAACTTTAACACTAGAAGGACAAGAGTTCTCTCACTAGAGAGACGAGAGAGGCTCTACCTAGAAGGATGACTAGGGGTTATTTGACCCCTAATTAATTTTTAACATAATAACAGCTATTGGGCCTTTCCATTGACTTATTAACCTAAGTAATCTTGATCTATCATACAAACCTATTCCACATAATAATAATTAATGTACTCTAGAGCTGAGTACTATGATATAATATTTAATAAAAATATCTGAATTATTCTTGTGAATTCCCATGTAAATCATGAATTCTTGTGAATTAACATCAAACTGACATACGGCTATTATAAAAATTAATATATAAATTGTGGCGACTGAATAAGAATGACCTTAATTTCTAGTACTCATAAATTTATTTAGTAATTTATTATTTCACATGCAATGAAGAATTCGTCCAAGAATACAAAATACCAGATGCATAGCTGAATAAGAGTATGCAAATGTATTGGGGTGCATAAGGACAAAACCACTCGATAAAAATATATAAAAGATTCCTTTATAAGTACAAAAGTAACCACATAAGACAATTTATGCTACTCCGATCTTGGCCCAAGGGGTATGTGCAAGAATTGCCAAGGGCCGGTCTATCCACCCAATGTTTTGTTTAATAATTATTTTTTCTTAAATTGTTTAGGAGATAAAAAATATAAATAAATTATTTTACTTACCTTGTATGTGTTTGGAGTGTAAATTTAAAAAAATTATGTTTACAAATTGATATTAATATATATTATATATATTTTAATGTGTAAATCAACAAATTCCATGATAAAACCCCAGCATTTTTTGCATATACCAGGTGATAGGGACTGGCACTAATAGGGTTAAGAGCCTAATGGTAAGACAAAGACACAGCGTAAAAATAACTTGGGGGTCTAATGACCTTCTAGGTTTTACCTCTTGTAAAAATTAAATTAAAAATATTTTCAAATTTTCAATCAATTTTACCAATTTCCTGGTAGAAATAGAAAAAGTGAAAAAGTTTCAGAGAGATAAAAATATTTTTACTTAATTAAAAAAACAAGTTGAAATCATAATACATATATGGGTCAAATGACCCCTCCCATCCTTCTAGTGTTATAAACCTGTTTTTAATCATTAAGATTGGTTTCATAAGGTAGAATAGAGCCCACCTAGTACTGACCAATCTCATGTGAAAATTCACATATCAGGTTATGGAGGCTAGTTCTCCCTCCATGCACTTTGGTTTCCCACGAAGATCTGGTGTGCCCAGAAAATCACTCAGCATGAGAAGAGAACTTGGAGGTGTCCAGAGGCATCAATGGGACTTGAAAACGATTCAATCATTGAAATGAAAATCATTCAGTTGCCAAGCGCTCCACCCACTGGGCTCATCTCTTCTTCTTTCCTTCTTCTTTCACTTTGCCTCTTTCTTCTTCTCACCTTTTAGAGGTCCTTTAACCCTTTTAGTGTCACAGGCTGATATATCAGCTTTTGCTTCTAGGGCAAGAAGTGCCATGGACCAATATATTGGACCTAGCAAAACAATTTTAAAAGATCGTAACTTCTAACTATAATCTTTAAAGGTACTAATTATATCACTATCAGTTAGTCAATTGTCTGAATAATTAAGAAAAACAAATGAATGTACGTAATTTTTTTCTTTACTTTAACAATTTTTTGAAATCCCTGTGGCACTTTTTGCCATGTACACCTAAAAATTGTTGGCACTAAGAGAGTTAATTACTTGAGAATGGTGAAAGTATCATTTATCCTGATCTAATTCTTGGTTAATCTTAATTGGGTTTTCAGTTCCTGTTGCCTGTGAGCTGCCAGAATTAGATTTTTCAGTATCAGTCTGCCAAGCCCTTGAAGTATATTCATGAGAATGAATTTTGAATTATGCTGTGTTATAAAATATGTGACTGATTTTCTAAAAAAATTTTTACAAGTGTTACTTCTACGTACAAATATTTCTAGTCTGTATGACTAGCGGCTATTTCACATGTCACTACATTTTTAATGTAGCATTATTAATCATCATTTGTCATGTGGTACATACTGATGATCTGTATTTTTTTCCATACTTCTTCTTTGTTGAAATTCACATAAATTTCTCTCATTTGGTCTCATTTTTATACTTTTTACATTAATAATAGGTGCTTCAGTTTTCTAATCTGAAAATTAATTCATTTATATGGTAATGCTCATGATTGGCTATATTCTTTGAGATTCCCTATGAATTCCTTTGCTATTTTTAACACATAATGTATCATCACATTGAGGTCATGGTAGCCCTGTAGGTAGAGCTTTTGGCTATTGAATAGGGGATCTGGGTTCAAGACCTGGTGATGTCTCTGGACTCCTCCAGCTAAACTAAGCTAAACTTTCTAAGTACATATCAGACTTACCTGAGAAACTGGGGGAAGCAGAGTGAAAGAAATTGGCACCCCTACCCTCATATGTGAATTTTCACATGATCTTGGGCTTAGTAGGTACTAGAGTGAGCTCTAACCTCACCTATTGAACTGACTTTAGGGTTGATGACTGTGGTTTTTGAATGTGTCTGTTAATTCTCTCAAAAACAGAACTCTCTAATTTATTTTATGTATACAGCAACTTTTAAATCAGCAATTATTCTATTATATTTCAATTTAATGTTATTGCCTTTTTATCTGCAAAACAATTCTCTAGGCAATGTGCAGATGTGTTCAAAATTCATCCCACACATAAGTACATTCGTGATGACACTGCCATTTGTGACACACAACAATCAAAATTAATTGAACCACAGAAATCTGGAGTGAATTTCGACAGAGATGAGGTATGGTGAAGTTACTTAATTAAATTGTATGACTTATATTTTCATTGCAAGATTAGGTTTTCTTCATTTCAAAATCAAAACTGCTCACTTTTTCCAGATCATAATCTCGCTAGTAAAATACCGGCCATCGGCAGAGACGTTCTACAGATCACAAACTCTTCAAGATTGGACAAAGGCAACAAATATCCGCTTCAGATTTCTTCAACCTAACACTCACAAAGCTGATCTCATGTCACTTGCAAGTGAAGATCCATCTGTCATGCGCCGGGTTTGTTCCAAAATGATTGATTTGTGGAGGGAATTGTAAAATTAATAATCTAATGTATTGCTCATTTTCTTCCCAAAGTATTTCTACTCAGTGAGACAAATCACCATGGGCAGCCGCTGTGTTTGCAATGGGCATGCTGTAAAATGCAATAACTTTGATTCAAAGCAAAATAACACCCTCATCTGTGAGTGCCTGCACAACACCTGCGGAATTCACTGTGATAGTTGCTGCAACGGTTTTGTTCAGAAGAAATGGAGGCCAGCTAAACCACAGAATTCATTCATTTGTGAACGTAAATATTAATATATTTTTTTATCATGAAAATTAATAATTTGGTTCAGCCAGTACTTTGTCATTAATCTTATGTTTTTTTTCATTCAACTGTACATACAGTAGAAGTTCCATTATAACAAGTAAGTTTTATAACGAGAGTAGAGTATGAACGTTTTGGGATGGTTGGTCCACGTGCTAAAGTATACAGAGTTCCACTGGTTATAATGAGTGGTTATATCTTTGCTACCATTATAACGAGTCGATTTCAGCATGAGAGCCGTTTGGGTCGCATAACTCACAGGATTCAAACACACGTTACACTGTCATACCTCGCGAAAATGGCACTACTTCAAGCAATCATATCAGCCATTTAAATTATAGAACATCAATTTCTATTGTATTCTACAAATAATTAAGTTAAAAATTTAGTTTTACATGGTTTTTATTGTTTCCACATAGTTTCCTGTAATAACACGGGCTGCTGATAATGTGGGTGTAAACTCCATCCCCTTAGTCTTGTGTCACAGTCAAAGACTTTGGCCGCATTATAACCGAATTTTACTGTATTTTCATTGAATTTGCTGATAGATTGTTACAACTACTTCATGGTTCACTTCCGCCCACTTTTGGCACCATTATACATACCGATAGAGGTGAATTAATATGACTGTCGGCTATAACGATTATGTATTTTAATGAGTGACTTTTTGTCATTTATCAGCACTCATTACGATGGACTTCTATTGTAAATCTGCTCCCATATAACCATTTTGTGCTCTTTACTTTCAAGCCTACAGTTATCTGCTTGAGATATATCTCATTCGAGACCTTTCTTTTTACTTGTTCCCTTAATTCTTCTTCTCCTCCATATGAACTAAGTGATGCTTTAAAATGTTTGTCATGAAAATGTTAGAAATATAATATTTAAAATTATTTTATGTTAGATAATGTGGGGTCCCCCACACTCTTAATACATATGTATTTGCAGGTCCTTCCTCTGACAGTCCATGAGGATTTTGGTTTCAGTGAGAATTTGATAATCCAGACATACATTAACCCTTTCCCTCCATGGACCCAATTCTTTTTCCATCATTTGTGCAAATCACAATTTTTTAAAATCCTCTGGACATTTTTCTATTTTGAAAGTCATTTATTATTTTAAAAACCTATAATGGTAGATATATTTTCCCTTCTTGGCACCTTAGTCTACCATATCAACTTCCTTTTCCTGGTGGAATTTAACAATTTTAGGAAGGAGATTAATATATTATGGGCTGTCTTGAAGGGCTTTTTAGGCAGTTTAGCCTGATGTGGAAAATCCGAGTTGGGCGGTTCCGGGCACTTGGCCCAGGAAAGGGTTAAAATATTTTAAAAGTATAGAAATATGAATGCCTGACATTCCCCATCTAACTTTGGGAAATTCAGAGAGTCATTGCAAATGGATGAGGGGAAAAACCTGATTTCTAAAAAAATTCAATAAAACTCATTATCCCTTCCAGTCATGATAGTTATTAATGTTTTTGAATTTAATCATATATTTGCTTATTGGATTTTATTTCCTATATTCCTACACAGTTACTATATTTGTAAATATGATGAATGAAGAAAGACAACTTGAAGGGAGAAGATATTTGTTCATAATGTCAAAGATGGTTATTGTGAGAGTAAATGTTCATAAAAATTGTGACATGATTTTTTTTCAACTCCCATTTTCCTCCTGCTGATATAAGCTTTCTCAGTAGTTGGAAGACTTAAAAACAAAAAGAGTCCTGGCTAAAGTAGATGCAGACTAAAATTTTCAATGAACAAGTTTCTGTGCATTCTAAGCTTCATTGGAAAAGAAAAAAGTTTTAAGCAGTTAAAAATCCAGATGCCATTCATTTTCTTCCCAAAGATACCAGAATTTTAAGTATTTATTATTCTTAATTTCTCTTTTTTCCCTTCTCTGCTTTTCCCAAATCATTGTCTATTAAAGTCCTCAAGTACCTCTTTTTATGCTGAGTGCTTAAATGCCTGGTTATGTTCAAAAAGTTATTTTCTTTTTTTCATTTTCAGCATGTAATTGCTTTGGTCATAGTGATGACTGTCAGTATAACCCAGAAGTAGAAAGGAAAGGGTTATCTTTGGATATACATGGATATTATAATGGAGGTGGTGTATGCAAAAATTGTATGCACAATACAGCAGGGATAAATTGTGACAAGTGCAAGCCTGGTTATTATCATCCTAGTGATATACCTTTAAATTCAACAAATAGTTGCAAATGTAAGTTAATAATCATATAATATATTATATAATAGCCAGATACGATAGCTCTATGAAATTGAGTTAATTTCTCCTGAAATTTCATAGAAATTGTAATCATAATTTTAAATTTTTTACCCATTCCTGATCTCATCCAATACCAGTTTTTACATGTAAATATGATTTAAAAAATAAGTTTTGAGATATAAAGATGTAGAGTGATATCATTAGCTTGGCTAACAAGTATGCAGGCTAATGAAGATATTTGTTGCTGTTTTTCAGTCTTGGCTAATTAATTTGGATAACATTCTTAGCACTTATCTCATTATATATAAATGCCATTTGTTCCTTTACTCTCATATGTGATAACATGCTTGATTAGTTACAATTAATTAACAAAGTACAAGCAACAAAATAAATTTTGGAATGAACCAAGTGTCTAGAACTACATATGAAAATGTGTATATTTCCTTTCTTTTTTAACAGTATGCAGCTGTAGTGAGCAACTACACAAGTCAATTAATTGTAGGAATGGCGATGGGCAGTGTGAGTGTAAGCCACAGTACACTCGTCCAAAATGTGACAGTTGCATGGAAGGATTCTATAGCTATCCAGCTTGTCATAGCTGTAAATGTGATTCTAAACGAACTGAGTCAACTGTATGCGATGTAATAACTGGCCAATGCAAATGTAAACCAAGCTTCACTGGAAGAATGTGTGAAACTTGTGCTAATGGGTATTATGGTTTCCCTCACTGTCAACGTAAGTGCTAAATGAAACATATTTAATAACATATCTTATATTTTAGCTGTTATATTCTGCAGTAGGGAGATATATTACATTTGTGATTGTTTTTTGGTAAAATTAATTTTTGAAGCTATGATATTCTCTTTGTGTTTAAGTGAATCTGTAATCCCCTGTCTTTGCATAATAACCATTAGTGATAAATATAATTTTCATGCTAAGTTTAATTAAAAATCAGTCCTAGTCATAAAATATTTCAAAAATTATAACCAATATAATAATGATAATATTAATTTTTATTGTACCCAGTGTAAGTTACGCATATTTATGTGATACATTAATAGCTACTAATAGAAAAAAAGAGTTGAAAGTCCTAGTTAATTTTTGTCAGAGACACTTCAAAGAATTAATAACAGTAACTCTGAGTTGATATCTTTTAGCTTGCAAATGTAATGAGGAAGGAGCTGAGTCAAATATGTGTGATAAAATTACTGGACAGTGCTCTTGCAAGGTTCATTATGGAGGAGAAAAATGTTCCAAGTGTAAGGATGGTTATTTTGATTTTCCAAAATGCACACGTAAGTACATTTCTGGTTAATATTTTCAATTCCATATGTCTAAGACAGAATAAAAGATACATTTCATTACTTATTTACCCAAGAGTGTACCAGTTCTTACACTTCATAATGTGAAATAGGAATCAGAGCAGATACATTTTAACCCTAAGAGCAGCAGTGCAATTTATTACATTTTTGATATTTCATCACCTGAAAGAGATTATTTTTTAATTAACATGAGTTTTTTTTGGTAGATTTCTTGTATTTGATATTTATGAGGGTAATAATTGATGCTTTGAAATTTTGTGGGATCACATAAGTTTGCAATTTAAGTACAATATTTATCAAAGTACCAATCATATGATACTCTTCTCTCATTCTCTCAATTTTCTCAAATTATATTTGATTTCTTAAAATACAAAGAGTAATTGTTGAATCCATCTGCTGATATCTAAAATGCACAGGTCTCTCTATTCTAATGTAATATATTTAATGTTTTTTGTTCATTCTTTTCCATAGGCTGCACTTGTGATGTAAATGGAACACAGTCAGATATTTGCAATAAGAAAAATGGGATATGTTTATGCAAAGAAGGTTATCATGGTAAAATATGTGACCATTGCCAAGAAGGAAGATACAATTATCCGCATTGCACTAAGTGTAATTGCTCTCAACGAGGCAGTCAATCTGTTGCTTGTGATAACTATGGATATTGTTCATGCCATCCCAATTTTCTTGGGATGAAGTGTGATGAGTGCAACAATGGCTATTATAACTATCCATCATGTTTCAGTAAGTAAAAATTTCAGACCTTATCAAATATTTTGAAAGGCATTAATCTTTCAGATTTTTCAGATACAAGTATCTATATTATTTTTTAAATTTATATCTCTTTTATAAAGGATGAAATATACTGTAAAAAAATAATTTTTTAAGATTTTGAGTAATGTGATTAAATGATTTTTTTCCTCATAATGTAATCAGTACTAATTACTTTCAGATTGCTATTGTAACTCTATGGGGTCAACTGGAAGGTCTTGTGATGGAAAAGGGAAATGTCAATGTAAGCCTTATTTTGATGGAATGCAATGCAACAAATGCAAGGAGGGATATTATGGATTTCCTAATTGCACAGGTGTTTAAAACTTTACATTTACTTTTGAAACAAAAAATTAATTAATTTATTATTATAATCTATACTAAAATATGATACAAATTTTCATACCATATATGTTTAATTCACATAGATGCAATACAAAAGTTGTATAAAACTTTTAATGAATGTAGTATATCATTTGCATAAAGTCCATTAGAAATACATTATCATAATTTATTAACTTTCAATACTATAAATTAAGTCATGCAATGGGTAAAGCAATAAATGTAATAACATTGACATAGCCTGGGATAATGATTTAACATAATGTATTATACATGATACCATATATGTAGGTGCCAACTGGATTAGCCTGGTGGGTAGCACACTTGCCGGCTAACCCAAAGTTCACAGGTTCGAGTCCCGCCCAGGGCATTGTTGTTGTGCTGTCCAAATGGGTTTTATCTTTGAACTGAAGATGTGCAAAATGACTTTAGCTGTCTGCGTAACATGTAAACAAAAAACTACTAAATACATATATGTAGGTCACACTCAATGCACATCTTATCCTTGTTTTCAATTACCTATTGCATTACCTCTGATTTGCCATGAAGCCAAAAAGTTATCCAAAAATTTGCAGGAGATCACAGACTTTTTGGTGATAATCTTCAGTTTTCAACAGCACTGTGGAGTTGCCTTTGTCACCTGGTTATACATGAAATCAGTGTATTGTCTGCAGTGGTATTTTCAAAATTTGTTTAAATTTTTCAAAACTCTAAATACAAATTTAATTATCTTAACAAGATGTCCTGGGGAGTTTTGAATTGATTTTTCACAAGAAATCCAATGAAGTATACTTCTCAACTCTTTAAGACTGTTTCTCCAAGGGATGATGCAACTTTTTCACTAGACTCTAAATTCAACTTAGTTTCTTTCCCACAAACAAAATGGGAGGCCTCCCAATGGGGTCCAATTATCACTAGCAATTGTGAACATCTTTATAGAGGACTTTGAGGAGAGAGATGGAACACAGACCTCCTCTGCCCAAAATGTTTTTTTAGATATGTGGATGACAAATTCATAGTATACATGGAGTAGAGGCTCTCAAATGATTCCTCAACCATATGAACAGCCTCCACCCCAACATCCAGTTCAACAGATATGAAAGCCAATAGCCATCTGCTCTTTCTTGGTATCCACATCAAAAGAAAAATTGATAGAAACAGTCCACAGCATGTACAGGAATCCTTCTTCCACACAAGAATGGGAGAAGAACCACCATCCAGTGCAGGAAACAGGTGTTATGACTACACTTTTGCATTCATTCAAGACTATTTATAACACAGTATGTCAGGAAAAAGAATTGATACACCGAAATACCACATTCTGCTTGAATGGCTAGGATGCCCAATGCTGGAATTTGACCAGAAAAAAGGTCCTTTAGGAGCAGGGTTGAGAAGGAAATGGAAAAGGAGAAAGAGGAGAGGTAGGAGTTGCCTGCCATATGCCTAACGTTTCCAGCAAGAATACAAAGGAGGCATAAAAATGAGGCCATACACTACCCAATGGGAAAACTGAAGATGCTCTTGAGTACCCTCAAGGACAAGGTGGAACTAAAAATGCCTGGCATCTACAAAATAATCAGCTCTTCAATCAAAGTCTAAATTGGAGAGATGGACTATACATAGAGAAGCAGCTAAGCAAACACTTTAGGTCCATCAGGTGTGCTAACTAAACAGCAAAATCATTCTAACTGGCTAATTTTATAATCCCCTTGTTTTGTTTGAGAACTATTTTACTCTCTTGGAATGGAGTCCATAAGTTTAATTTTATTCATATAAATTTCTATGTAATATAAGAAATATGAATCTATTATTTGATCTTGTCAATCTATATTATTTTGCTAAATAAAGTAGGTGAAGTGAAATCCTTTCTCCAGAATTTGAGACAAGCTATCTAAAAAGACATCCTTACCCAGCAAAACACTTTATCCCAACCTCTTGCCTTGGCCTTAAAGAAATATTTCTTTGTTATTGAATAGCCATAGGAAGTTTTTTTGTTAATATGCAAGTATGTATATCACCTGGTATTTCTGGTTTTATGTTAATTTTCAAGTAGTATCTTCTAAAGCAGCTTTTAATGCATCTTGGGAAAACAATATTTCTTAATATGAAATCTTTTGAATATAAATTTTCTTGTTTTTTATAAAGTTAAACTTTTGTTAATTGAATCTCTCAAAGCCATTTTGATTGGTAAGGATATTACCTACCCCTAAAAGGACACATATGTGTTTTTATTTATAGAGAAATAGACATACTGAAGTGTAAAATTATTCTTTAATATTAAATGATCAATTGTTTCCAATTGCAATTCATACAGCCTGCAACTGTGATCCTAAAGGAGTTAGAAAAGACAAAATTGGATGCAATCCACTCCCAAATGGTGAATTTTGTCCATGTAAAAAGAATGTTAAGGGCAGACACTGTGATGAATGTGAAGAGAATCACTGGAATCTATTGGCCTCAAATCCAGAAGGATGTGAAGGTAATCCATTCATAGACTTCTGTTAAATAAAATTATCTACAGTAGATGATCACATGTAATTATATTTTCATTAAATAATGTTCAAATCTGTCTTAAATGAACTTCATGCATATATTTTTATTAATACATTATTGTTGCTATGATTGCAGTTCTATTCCTCCAAAGATTTACATCTAATGTAATTTAGGCTATAATGTCATCTCTATAACCCTTTTAGTGCCAGCCCCTATCACCTGGTATATGTGAAAAATGCCAGGGCTTTTTCATGGAATTTGTTGATTTACACATTTAAATATGTACATATAATATATATATAATAATAATAATTTTTTATTTGATATTAAGCAAAATACAATGCAATAGTCTTCGTCATATGCAAGAAAAAGGAAAGATGGCACAAGTTAAAAATTAATCACAGGATTGGCATCTTCAAGGAATTCAGTTGTAGAATATCAGAGTTGTAGAATCAATGCAGTTGTATATATATTAATATCAATTTGTTAATGTCATTTTTTTATTTAAACGCCAAACACTTACAGGGATAGTAACACATTTTCTTTATATTTTTTATCTCCTAAAAAATTTAAGAAAAAAATATTTATTATGCAAAAAATCGGCCTATGGTACTTTTCACACACCCCTTGGGCCGATAGATCGACCCGTTGGTAGTAAAAGGGTTAAATTAAGATTTTTTGTTATAATTTCTTATTCATAAATTATGAGCTATTAGTTGGTAGTTATTAAGTGCTAAAACATTTCTAATTGTAAACTTAATGTTAAAAATTCTTATGAAAGATCTTGAGTTCACCTGGAATATATTACTGAAATGACTCAGGTATTTTACGAAGTCAGGTTTCTCATCTCCATCAATATTTGAGTGATCAAATTTTTCATCATATTTGGGATATGTAAGTGGTAAACTTGGGCTATGATAGTGAGAGTTGGCCATTGATATATTAATTGTGATAGATATGCTAATCCAGTAGATCTCCTGAATTTATAAAAGAATTGTAGAGATTTTCGACATTATAAGTTCATTAGAAAATGTGATGCAGAATTAGTATGTTTGAACTAAATATATTAGCAAGTGTTTTACAAGACTGTAAACAAGTAATCAATAAAATTCTCAGAAGACAGGAAAAGAGTATGAAGTGATGTCAGAGGATTTCACTGAATTAGTATGGCACTAATAATATCATAGCATTCTTAGTGTTTAGTTAAAATGTGTAATTTGGTTCCTTTCCACATATCTTTGATAACCCAATGTAGATATAAATCCATCGGAATTGAAATTATTGCATAGACAACAACATAAAACTGCAAAATAAAAATATAACTCCTGTAAGACTATTTAGGTAATCTAACATTTGGTTCCTTTATTTTATATCTAAATACTCATGGTATCGTTGAGACGAATAATTTTTCTCCTAATATTAACATTAAGTTTTTATTTATAATTATCAAGTTGATATTAAAGTACTGCATAATCATTTCATTTTTATTACCTATTGAATGACAATAATTTTTGCTTTTAGATGATTGTGCTTTGCCACCCTATCTTATCTTCATCTTTATCAGGGTTTTATGTATAAAATGTAATATGTTTATTTAATTTATATTTTTAGATTGTAACTGCTTCACAGCTGGAGTGCTTGGACAAACCAAGAAATGTGACCCTTATACTGGGAAATGCCCATGCAAGTATTTGGTTGAATCTGATAAATGTCAACAGTGCCAGGATGGAACATACAACTTGAGAGCTGATAATCTCCTTGGATGCACAGGTAACTCTCTAAAATTAAACATCAAAGTAGGAGAGCATTAATTAGTAGATTTATTGCTTAAGTTATTTGATCATTAGTATGAAAGAAATTAGAGATACAAGTAAGTGCATAAAGAGCAAGATCATAATATGTAGCAAAGGGATCAGAGATACTTTAGGTAAGGGTATGAATTATAGGTGAAAGCTTTAATATGAAGCATGACATTATATGGGATATAAACCAGGTCTTTGAGAAGGGGATGAGATTTGAGGCCTTTATAGTGTGGGTATAAAAAGGGTGGAGACTTCCTCTTCCTCACCTCCTTAAATTTTCCCATTCCAAACTCTCTTCACTTTTCTTCTTTTCCATGTACATATCCTCACAAAGTATGTGCATGGAAAAGAAGACAAGTGAAGAGAATTTGGATTGGGAAAATTTAAAGGGGTGGGGAAGAGGAGGAGGCAGGCAAGTCGTTCAAGTAAGGGGTAGGGCGGAAGGGAAGAGAGGATGTAGTTGGCTTTTTTTGCGGTAAGTTGGGCTAAGATTAAAGGAGGGGGGTGAGAAAATATCAGTCCATTGCACTGGTGTACATTTACATCAACTGATGCTCTATAATAATCTCCATTTGACAGAGTGAATAAAATTCACTGAGGAGGATGTGACATGGTGGAATTCCTTAATGAAACAATTGAGATTTTTACTTTGTAAATTTCCACAAAGGGAGTAATGAAAACATGACCGGTTTTGAATAATTGTCATCATTTCAACGACTACCATTGAAACCAGTCATGTTTTTATTGCTCTTTTATTGAAAACATACAAAGTATACATCTCTATTGTTTCCTCAGTGGACAGTTAGCAAAGTATGGTTACATTCTAATAAGGTTTCAACAAAATAGATGGGACAGCTGAATTTTTGGAACTTCTGAAATGTTCATGGCTGCCCTTATCAATATTCCTGCTGGTCTGTTCAATGTACTCTTTTTGCAGTTAAATTTGTAAATTTCAGAAGAGCTTCAATAGCTTTCAATAAAGTCTGTGGAAAAAAATGTCATTCTTCTTCTGTTAGGGGAGAGAATTTTAAAGAACATGTTTGAAGGCACAATGTTCAGAATGTGACCCAGCTAGCACAAAAGATTTATTACCAGATTTTTACCCCTTAATTATGAGAATAGGTTGCCAGTAAAGATGTGATTCTTACCCATTAAACTATAAAATATTTGTAATGAACATGGGTAAAATCAGCATAAACAGGTCATAAATTTCATCATTTTTAGGGATAAATAAAGGGTAAACCTCTGTACCAGTTAACGAGATACCCATTATCGATAGTAGATATCAATCGATTTTTAGTCTAAATACCCATGATTATATCGACAATAGATTTGAGCTTATCAATCAATAGGGAATGAATTATTTAATTTTGAGGCACAGGGATTGCAGTAATCAATAATTAGGGTCAAATCAATGGTATTTAAATTTTATTTAAAAAAAAATGGAAAGAAACAACGAATATGATTATAATCAAGGATGTTAACATTTACAAAACTAGCATAACTTTGTTAAATATAAGCAAACAGCATAGTACATAGCATAGTTCAGATTGATATTATTGACATGGCATAACAGCTAATAGCATGCCAAAATCTTACAGTATGCAATATAGATTATGATGAAATTGGAGAAAAGTTATAATTGAATCCTTGAATCATATGCACAGCTGTAAAAAAGCAATACAGATTCATTTTCTACATGAAATTTCTAAAGTAACAAAGCAACAAACATAATGATAAACACAAAAAAGTTATGATTTAATAATAAAAGTAATACATATTACTTACATGAGTACCCATAATTTATTAACACTATTAGTATTATAAAAAGATAAAAACCTTGTGAAGTAAGTTTTCTGGCCTGACACAAATACACAGCATTAGAAATCATCCCACCTGAGATATCGGTTTGAGGTATGTAAGAAATGTGTTTTAATATTTAAGATAATGAATTATTTGTTCCATGGGGCACACGTACTTCCGATTTAACTCACAATTTATGCTAAGCAATTTACATTCAAAGACTTCCTTATGCCAAACTACATCATGGCCACCTGTTGCTCTGTTATTTATGCAGAGTTGCCGGCAAAGTTGTTTTGGTAATCGAGAAAAGGGTAATATTTCAGCATTTTACCCATGATGTTTTGCGGGCATAACAGTAATAACCATAACAATGGTAATATACCCGTTCTTTACTAAAAAGTATTACAGAATAAATCTCTCTTGTGCTAGCTGGGCGAGGTACAATCCAGAAAATGATAGTAATTTTAGATGTCCTGAAGAGAGCCAGAACATACATGGAGCTTAAATTCATTTATTGTTAATTTTAAGGGATAATGTAATTGGGATTTCTGGAAACATGGGTTGCAGATGACCAAAACGATATTGAGAAGTTGCTGATAGAAACTAACCTATGGATAACATACCTATGATGATCATAGCAATAGGAGTAATAACCACATTTGTAAAATAATTGAAACAAATTAAAAACCCAGGCCATGCAATTTTAATATTTAGAATGATACACATAAGACAAATTATGGAAATAAAACACAAACCTCAATCCAATATTGATATATTCCAGTATTTGTTGTGTTCAAATTACTTTTCAGTGCAAAAAATTAAGGATATATTGTTTGAGTCAATGTCAAAAATAATGTTAACATTTGTTATTTATTTATTATTTTCATTTTAATAAAAACATACAAAATTGTCTATATACATCATGTCCATCACCATGTTCATGGACATGCAATGCTTGATGAAATATTAAGGACCTAAAGTATTACACATGGGTGATTTCAGAGTATGTATTTGCTGGTTTCCTGTTAAAACAACAATGCATCAATTTATTTGCAGATTGTGACTGCAGTATTGGAGGCTCATTTAACAAGAGTTGTAATAATTCCACTGGAAAATGTCACTGCAAACCAAATATTGAGGGTCAAAGATGCTCCACTCCAGTTGACGGCTATTACTTTCCAACTCTCCACCAATATCAATTTGAAGCAGAGGATGGTTTCACCTCCAGTAATGATGTTATTCAGTATAGCTCTAACCAAAATGAATTTCCTGGTTACTCATGGAAAGGCTATGTAGTTTTTTCAGAGTTTCAGGTTGGTTACAATTTCAATAATTGTCATTATTTCTTCTTTCAGGAGTAACGTAATTCTTTAATGTTAGGATATAGCACATTTTTCATATATTTTTTTTGCTGATAGGATACTGTCATTAGAATGTTTAGCTATGATACAAGCCTTACAAATCCAGTTATAAGTATAAAATAGCTATTAATATTTTAGGGATTCCATGGAGAGAAGGTTATGGTCATTATTTTTAGGATAATTCATAGATTTTATGCAAGACTGATGAGAACAGGCCTTGGCCCAATCATAATTGGTATCACAAGTTTTAAAACAATTAAAAAATTTCTGATACTCTGGCTAACATCACACTTTGTTGACAAAACAGCCATTAGGTTAGAAAAATAAAACCATTAGGAAAGTACTTGGTCTAACATTTTAGGCATATTAATCCCTGAAAAAAAAACGTCAGCTCCTCAAATAGCTTATAAGTTTTCATTTTCTAATACCATAGAGTAACAGGCTACACAGCATGCCAAATGTCTACACAGCCTGTGTGGCTGGCTACACAGTGTGTCTGAATTCATCAATGAAAAAATATTACCTGGATGTATATGTGATCTGTGTGTGCAGAACCTAACCTATGTTAATTCCTTTCCAATTGTGTTTCTGTGCTCTGTGTACATGTATGTATATCTACCTATGGTATGTCCTATATTGTTATAAAACACCAATCTTTGGACAAATAAATAAATAAATTGTGTAGCCACTTCCTCCAGGATAGAAACGCTAAGTATTATTGGTAAGAGGTTTATCTAGAGCAGTGTTTCCCAAACTTTTTTGAGCCACTGCCCCCATTAATTCCGTAAACCTATGCTCAAACGCCCCCTGATCGTAATTTCCTTGTTTTTTTTCACCCACCCTAGACTAAAGCACCACCCCCAAGGGTGTGGTAGCACCCACTTTGGGAACCACTGATCTATAAGTTATGCTGAATGGTTTACTGGCATGTAAACTGCATGCAATAAGAAGCATGTCTCCACAGATGTTTAATTTAACTAACTTGGTAGTCAAATACAATGTGTTTGACTCTTACTTACACTTTTATATTTATCAACTTACTACCAGTATTTATTAGATTTAATTGTGAATAGCTAAACATATGGTCAACAATTAGGAAGATTTTTTATTCTATCAAGGGCATATATTTTTCATCAGATAATTATAATAATACCAGAATTATATGTATACCTAATGAAGTTTTATGAGGTTAGTTTGACAATCTTAAGCTCACAACTATGAAAAATTGTAGATTATATTTTGTTATTACTTTGAATAGCCAAACACTTTATGATAGCATAGCATTTAATAAATGATAGTCAGTGAATAATAATGTTTCCAACTCTTTGCTTCATTGAAATGGATTACATCTGATCTCTCGTCTCATCCTCTGATTTTTTGATAGGCAATTAAAAATGTGTTTGGTATTGGCATTATCATACTATACAGATTGGCATATATTTCCTACATCCATCCAGCAAAAAATCTTATGTATGCCGATGACTTAAAAATTTACCATCCAATTTACCAAAATTACCATCCTGTGATAATGTTAATGAACTTCAACATTGCCTTACTAATTTACTTAAGTGGTGCATTATCAACCACATGGAATTAAATCTAAACAAATGCAACGCTGTGACCTTTTGTAAAAACAGTGTCCCCTATTTGCAAGACTATCATCTATCTGGTACTTCTCTTAATAGAGCAAATCATATATCAGATCTTGGTATTACATTTGAAGGTAACATATGTTTTAACATGCATATTGACCAAATTTCTATTAAAGCTCATACGATGCTGGACTTTACAAGTATAAGTCGTATTTGTAAAAACTTTCGAATCTAAATTGTATTTTATTGTTATATACCACTTTGGTAAGGCCTATCTTGGAATATGGCTCTGTGATTTGGAACCCTTATT
>WURS02075172.1:0-10330 GCA_011762765.2 Rhinocypha anisoptera | reverse complement strand
AAACCTGGGTCGTGAAAATAAAGTGTATTTATGTGGAATTGCTGTGAAATTATTTCCCAATCTTCTACGATGGAAATATTCCACCAAGTTATGGCTGAAACCATTTCATATAATATGTTATTGATTGGTTTGACCTCGATATAGAATTTAATATGTCTGAGAACATGTGACTTCCAAGTGTGTGTGTTTTTCAGGATCATTTGCATTTGAAAAGTCTGAAAGGTTGCTGAAATCCAAAGTATTCATCTGTCAGTCTAGTTTTCTTCAGCACTAACACTTGGATTTTTAGTTCTTTTATAATGTATCATAATTCATGGACTTTTCCAGGTCACAGGAGTTAGTTTATGTTGACTATCCCAAAAAAAATTTTTAACTTTGGGCTTGAGTTGGACAGAGGACTCTGATTTCTTCAAGTTGATACGACACTTCTCAGCCTAGCCTCCCCAGAATCCAACAGGCTAACTGCACCCCTTTTGTTTTTTTGAGGATTGGTTACCCTCTATTATAATATTATCTTTTCTTCAATGTGCCATCTTTGGTCTTCAACTCAGAGTGGCATGGTGTCCAAAGACTCTGTGTGTTGAGACTGAAGGGGTTAGCTTCGGAATACATAATACCTAGTTTTAACCACAGTCTTGGAGAACAGAGATGCTGACCATCATACTTCTTGCTAAGTGGTTTTTCATTCTCTTCTCCTGCTGCCAGCAGTGGTCCTGGTGGATTCATTCACATTTAAGGGGAGGTTGTGCTATCTTCCCTCTTATCTGCTCATTTACCCTCTGTTTGTGAGATTATTGTCACTTGACTGAGTAGGGGTGGCTTCTTAACCAAGAAGTTGCCATATCTGCATCAGTATATACAGGTTGTACCATGTAAGGGTGAAACTTGAGATTTTGGTGTGGGAGAGGCCCTATAATCACTTTCCTAATGATTCATTTGAAATCACTTTAACAAAAGGATAAAGTGTAATTGAATACTTATTACATATGCATATAATGTATATTGACACAAACCATATGATTTAGGGTGACTGAATTTTAAACTAATAATTTTTATTACCAGCACATACGCTGCACCCCACATTTTAGGCATATTTCAAGGGGAAAAATGCATCTTATAGTATGTCATAAGCAGAACATACTCTTACTAATTATATGTTTGCACTCCATAACCACAATTGTCTCACATGTGCAAAACATCTTCAAACAAGACTGAAACTGAGATAGGATATATATGAGATTTTTCCTGATATTTTAATTTCCAATATTATTTGTGTTCTAATGCTAATGCTTTTTTAAAAACTATTTTTTTTCAAATAAGTGTTTGCATGGAGTTTTCTGCTTTTTTAAATATAAGTACACAGTGCATTGCTCATTGTTTATAATGCTGCCACAGTAAAGCTACTTGCTTTTAAATAGAGAAAGCTGCAGAAGAACCACTCTTTCCTTGAAAAGCTTGGCTATTTATATTTATTGTAAGAAATACTAGGTCATTTTGGGATGTCATATACTCTATTATAGAATAATATCTAGTGTACTTTACTGATAGACCATGAAAATAATGATTAAAGTGGAAAAATTATTTCCATTTTTAACCTACTTCAGTGTATAATTTTTTCCTATCCTACTAATATGAAATAAATCTTCCTTTTTAATATGGAAGTAATTTGTTGCATCAGCTAATATATGATTGCTGTCTTGAAAGTTTCATTACATATAAATAATATGACATCCAAAAAGAATTCTTCAGCCAATGTTTTCTACAAAGCATTAAGTTTTACCATTTCCAACCTATCTTTTATATACATTGAACTTAGCTTGATAACCAAAAATTGTTTTCTCCTTTATTTCTGTGAAAAAAACAGGACTAATTGCTAAAATGAAAGAGGGTGCTGAAAATGTTCAAACCAAACTTCAAGCCAGAGCAGAGATTGCTGGATTCCGGCAAATGGGACCTGACGGGAGCCCCAGAAAAGGTAGGATTCTCCATTTCCGAATAAGTATGTGCATGGTATCATGTGAAGTATAATGAAAATTAATGTAGAAGTAGATTCTTGCTGCTCAGTCAATTGAAAGGGTAAAGTTTTTAAAAATGATTCCTAAGTTCTTGAATGAATTGTTGGACTTGATATTTTATATGAATGTGTCAATGTGTTTATTTACTCTCCATCTTAAAATGATGCTCTTGAAGAGATCAAAAATGTTGTCGGATAGTCTTTGGGACCTTTTTTTGTTGCAAATGCATAAATATGGATTTCCAATAATTGCAGTACATAGAATAACCTACTTTTGTCTCAGCCTTTCTTGTCCCCACTTGGACTGTGTGTATGGAATCCCTCGTAAAAGGGAAAAATGATATTAAGAAGGTTCAGTGTAGGGCAACACGATTCATTAAAAATTGCTACATTAAGACTAAGAGAGTTATGCCACGATGGTTGCAGGGCTCAGATGGAAATTGCTAGACTTAAGAAGACTTCAAATATTAGATTTAATTTATTGAAAAAACTTGGACTGGTGAATTTAATAGCAAAGTTCAGCCCAACCTATGTAGGGTGCGGCCCAACACTGTTATGCACCATGCATGTGGATCTAGAATAATATGTATGTGTCATGTCAGTGAAAAATGATTTGAGATTTTCCCGGCGAATGGATGCGTAGAAAGATTCTCAGGTTTCCACCTGGGGTGAAGGCGATGATGTGCACCGATGTTTCGATGGCAGAGTCTGCCTTCATCTTCAGAGTGTGTCTGCTTGAGCCAGGAAATTGTCTCTATATATATATATATATACTAAGCCATGGAGGGCCAGGGGGTCAAGTGGGCTCTGATTGGTCCGTACCCGCTTTCCATTCCAAACTCATTATTTTCAATGTGGGTGTCCAAGTGCTGCTTAGTTGTGCCAATAAAATAATTCTTGGAAGTGCCTGACAAAGGAAGCTATGTAAATAAGACTGCAGAGAAACAACTTTAACCGAGACCAAGGGTTTCCAACTAAGCAGTACTTGGAAATCCATACTGAAAATAATGAGTTCAGAATGGAAAGCGGGCACAGACCAATCAGGGCCCACTTGACCCCCTGATCCTCCTGGGCTAGTATATATATATAGACAATTTCCTGGCTCAAGCAGACACAAACTGAAGATGATGGCAGACTCAGCCATCGAAACGTTGGTGCACATCAATGCCTTCACCCGGATGGAAACCCGAGAACCTTTTTACTCGTAATATCAATGTTTGTCAGGAGGAAGTCACATATTCTGAAGGTAATTCTGTGAAAAGAATAATTGTAATTAATAGTTATTCCAAGCTCTCATTTCAACAACCAATATAATGCCAAGATTCCATCGGTACTGGTTTCTCTTTTGTTTCTGTAGCCAGATTGGTCCTCAGTCCTAAATCCACCCTTCTATTATTCTCCTCAGGATTATTTTTGTTAGTAGATATTTTGGAGGTATGGGACAAAGTCCCAAATGTTTGATCAGTGGTGGTGAGATTAACAAGTGTTTTCTTGCACAAATCCCAGTGTCTCACTGAAATCTCAAAACTGTTGTTAATTCACTGAGGAGGCCCTAACTTGGTGGAATTCCATAATAAAATAATATAAATTTCAAAACTTTGTATATTTTCACAAATTTATTTTTGGAAAAATACAAAGTCTTGAAGTTTGAATTGTTTTAGAGGTTATTTCATTTAATTTAGGGGAGATTAAAATCGCCTTCCGCAACTATCTATACTTTTAGTGTTCTTGCAACCTATTTTAGATGCTTGGTTGTGTATAGTACGACTTCATGTCTTCATTGGTCAGTGGAATGAATAAATACGATATGTACAATGTAGTGTTCTGACAAAGTTGAGGAAACCACTTTCTCAAGATCCATGAGATTTCTTTTCCTATCATACCACCACGAATTCCATGACAGATTCCCAAAAAATGAATTATGACTTGAATATCACTGGAATTGCACTCTTGGGCATGATAATTGAAATACGCAATGTTCAATATGCAAAATATGCATACTAGAAATGTTAATGAATTTTGCAACAGTATATTTGGCTACACATGTTCATGGAACAACTCCCTTGAAAGAAATGTCACACAGGTTACATTATCATATTATTGAGAGTTTACACTGATGTTAGCACTCACAGTCTTTGGATGTTGTAATTAACCATGTTATAATTGCTTTGCTGTGTAATTGTATTTATAAATTCCTTTCAGTCTTTTGTGACACTCTCATCTGGTGTAAGGGAAGAGTTACATGGCCATCAACTCCCTTAAAAATGATGCCCGAGTTGAGCATTAAAACTTAAGCCCTAAAAGACACTCTCACTCATTTGAAGACTCCAGAAGAATTTATATAAAAAAGGGTATTTTTAGATTGACCTCTTATGACCTTGATAATTTCTCCACTGATTCTGTTCTTGATGCCTTGTTTTTCTTGAGGTCTTTCTCTGCTCTGTAGAGTTAAAATCGTTATATAGGACCTTTGGCCCCTTATCACTGTGATGTATGAGTTTTTACAGTTATGATTGAGCTCTACCCTTACTGAACCAACCCCAAGTGTGGAAACTGTGGTGGTTGATTGTTACATCTGATTTTGACTCTTATATTTTAGAAAATTGCAATGATACTCTTTGTGTCACCATAATTAGATTCTATGCTTAGTCAAATGAATTGAAGATGTCAGTATCTTAAACTACACCCTTTCCAAAAATGAAGTGAGTTGCCCCACTTCAAATTTCAATATAGGCCCATTGGAAATGTTCTTATTATGCAATGGGCACAGGACAGTAGTCTCTTTTTTAAGTTGTTTCCACCACCATTATGCTCAAGGAAATCAGTTCTTTGGAAGGCCATCCAAAATCTTTTTACATATTGTGATATTGTGATATGAGTTTGTGAACCTGTAGCTGTGAAATTATGCAGTATGCATTGTGTACCTGATATGCAGATGGTGTATTTTTAAACTGACTTGTTTGCAATACCACAATATCCATCTTGGCATTGATGCTTACTTTTAAAAATATTTCTCTCATAACATTCACTATTGCCAACCACAGTGCTTTTGAATAATATAATCTTAATCATTCTAAAATGTGACACCATATTTCATGTTAAACAGTTCTCTGTCGATTCATAATGTATCCAAATATCTAAATATTATTGTCAGGTGTACATTACAAAAGGTTTTGTTGTAATCTAAGGGTGATGCTATCTTCATTTTCTGGTTCCTTCTTGTGTCAGTACATCATGGCGGGTGAAAATTCACCAGAATTCCATTTGGCTTATTTAGGTCCAAAATAATAACTTTAAAAGTGAAAATATAGTTAATGTGTTAACTTTTTCATCAAATTATTCCTCAGAAAAAGTTAAATGTTCATTTTCTTTTGGAAACTTGAAGATGCATGACTACTGTACTTACTTTCATCTAATTCTGTCACCACCTCTTCTTTCTCTTTTGTTCATTATGAAAAATATTTCCGATTCTAATTATAAAACGTAATGTCAATTATTGCCTCACTTACTCTGAAAATAGGTTTCATGAATGCAACTTAACCAGATGACATTCAAAATGCTTTACCCTTGTAGTAGATTTCTTCATAGTATTTTGATTTCATTATGCATTGAGGAAAATAGGTAAGATGAATCAATAGGTTTGTGATTAATATATTGATTGCTTATTACAACTGAAAAGAGTGCAAGTTAAAATTTCAGATTTATTTTCCTCGGGGACACATTGCAGCTCTTGTACGACTTCTTAAAAAGGCACGTTATTATTTTTAGAGACAAATTGTGTGCCTTTTCAGTTCTTCCATGTCCCTCATTGGCCCTAACAGTTTGCACTAGCCATTTTAGAATTCGTTTGACAGTTTTGTTGCTGAATGATTTCAATCTTGAATTTTTAATTCCGTATTTATTAGCTCTCACACTGGAGGTAGATTATTAATTTTCTATCAACGGCAACATAATCTATAAATTCCTCTCATTCATTGGAAACGCCTTTGAGAAAAAGCACCTAGAGTTTTTCGTTTCGGTTGCATTCGGGTAAATAAAGAGGACAATTATTTTTTTAGAAATGAAGGAAAGTTTATTGCGTTTTCCCAGTGACATAACCCCACAACTTTTCACTCTGAAGAATTAGTTTTAGAGCGAACTTCCAGTTGTTGAAGTCTTCCACGCCTTTGAGCCTGTCGATCGGTGCTGCAGCAATCCGTTTTGCCATTGAACTCATACCTGCTGATTCTCCACGTTAGCGAAAAACATACACAACAGATATTTCAAATACGGATTCTTCAGCTTCACTTAAACAAGAAACTTAGTCCCGGGCACTTTCCGTGGTCTTTCGCATTAAAATAAAATCAAGTTTGTTTTCATACCGGCACAAAATTCGCCTATGAAAAAACATTCCGCGTAATTTCCTAAACGTCCTGGGCCCATAACCTGTTGTTAAATTATCAGGATCAGGAAATAAAATGTGGGTTATAACAAACTTGTTTTAATACCACATGACAAGATTACATGTTACATGGAAGTAGTCAAAGAACCGGAAGTAGAGTACAAAAAAAAGAAAAACACATAACCGCACAATGGTAACACAAGTGACATAGAATGGTACTATTTCAAATGAATTTGCAATAAATGTTGTCAGATTACAATTTCAACCGAAAAAACAACTTTCTTTCAACACTAAGGTGTGCCTTTCATCTAAATATGAATACACCATCATATCAGATGCATCAATCTCGCCCATATAACTATTATATAAATTGATTAATTCTGGCTTATTTTTCATTTTACTTTACCTCTTCTTACTTGTGTGAGTGCTTTTTGCTATTGCTTTCATGGAAATCATCACAACAGGATTTTTTTTGGGATTTCTTTTCCCTTTGTCCTAAGAAAAGTATCACGTCATTTCCAACTTATTTCTTTTCCCCTAT
This sequence comes from Rhinocypha anisoptera, assembly GCA_011762765.2. Lineage (NCBI taxonomy): Eukaryota > Metazoa > Arthropoda > Insecta > Odonata > Chlorocyphidae > Rhinocypha > Rhinocypha anisoptera. Next base: position 3,394 of record WURS02075172.1, on the reverse strand, counting down.
GCCAAATTATTCTTTCAATTCTTTTGGACTATTCTTTCGATTGCTTCTCAGTGTCCCTGTCAAATAATTTTGATTTTTACATAATTCACGTGCCAGGTTAACAATCGAAAAGAAGTTGTCCACAACCACATGGTAACCTTTCATAAAATAATTACCTATAGTCAAAAGCATTTTTACAATCACAAAACTTAGTCCATGTTCATGCAATTCTTTCTCATCTTCTTTATTCTTTGCACCATGATAACATTAGAGGGCCAAACAATAGTTCACTACTGAATTGCAGGGCAACCAGAATTTTATGCCCCATTTGTTATATTTATTTGGTAGATATTGAAGTAACTGAGAGTGGCTTTTGGCACCAAATAAAGTTTCATCTATGTAAAGATGTTCATGTGGTGTATATTAATGGCAAAATAAGCGATTAGCATGGTCAACAATAGGCTGAAATTTAGCACAAGGGTCACATTTTTCCTAGGTGGGAAAAGTTTAGAAATTGTCTGCTAGATGAAAAAACCTAAGAAGCAATTGAAAACGATCCCTAGACATCACTTTTCAGAACCATGGTAAGGCACAAGAATAGCTCGCCCAATAAGAAAAGATGGTTGTTCTTTTTGTTAAGCCCATTTCTAGTAAAATTGCAATGAATGCTTTCATTTCAGTTATTGTCATATTCCGCCACTGCTCACTCTTGATCTTGGTGACAATGAATCATGGGCAGCAAGGAACTACTCAGCATACCTGTTAGTTTCCATTATATACAGATTTCATTGTACGGATGTGAAAAACAAATTGAAATATATCCTGGGGTTTGCTGCTGGTGACGGTGCATGCTTGGGGCCTGGTATTTCTGCATGAGTGAAAGCATTAGTGTTCCAAGAGTCACGGCCTTCATATATCATGTTGAACTCTAGTGGTGGAATAACATCGGTCACATCACTGGTTTTGTCATCACTTTCCTCAATAACTCTCGGTCTTTTTCTCTGCGTCAGAATATCAGAGTTGTCAGAATCATGGTTATCTTCATCATTCAGGTGTTCGCTTATATCTTCTTCCTCTTTATAATCATCCTTGTCACTTAGTGATAACAGGTAATTTACCAGTTCTTCATTTACTTTTTTGTTTGAAGTTGCCATTTCAGGTAACCAAAACGAAAACAAAAATAAAGCTTATGTGCCCAGGCAGCATAAAACGTCGACCAATATTAGGCCAATGTTGTTTTACAGTCTGGAGCTCGTTATATCAAACATTAATGTTTGGTTAATTTATGTACAAATATACGATACAATTAACCGAATCTGATTCAAAGCACTAATGCTTTTTAATCAGATCCAATTATTCATAACCGAGAGAACAAACATTTTTGTATTAAAACAATTGTGGGATGTAACATGCAATATGCTAGTGGACGCCACGTTGTAAACAATGAGCCTGTCGAGACGTGGGATGAGGTGAGAAAGGAAACTCCACGGTTTCACACGATGGTTTATTCCATTATAAAAGTCATACAATGTATACACAAAGTCACACGTGTGGCGTATACAAGGCACTGCTCCTCTCCCATCTGATGGCCGTTTCTCACTCTAAAAATCTGCCTGGTGCAGACAATGTATAAGTGTCATCTGCCACCACATGCCTTTGTCAACATATATATCCACTTACATCCTCATCGACCCCCGCCTCCCCCTTTACCTCCACTCTCCTCTGCCTCCCTCCTTCACCTCTCAAATATAAGGAACCATGTTGATACATATCACCATAGTAACTTACATTGTTGGCGGCCATTGTTTGTATTTTCGATAATTATGATTGGAATAATAGGAGTGCCATCTAAAATAATGCTGAATCAATTTTTCAAATAAATGCCATGCGATCATGGTGTTGATGCGATTTTATTTACCTCATAAATTCCTAAATTTCTTCTTTAAAATGCGATTCCATGCTAAACTATCGCCATCCATTGGATGAAATCCGAACCAAAGAAATGCATGTTTCATATATCTATCCCACGTTTCCGCCAAAGTGATGACTTCGTGTTCAACTGGTGTAAGGCTTGCTCTCTCCCTGCTTGGGCGTTGGGGTTCACTGTTGATTCACTGACTCTGAGTCAATCTGAGTTAATCCATTAACATATGGCCTATGTGTGAGGCCTTTGATAAGGCGGGTTTGGTATATTCTTTTTTATGTTATATTTATGACTTAAATGATATTATTTTTAGAGCAGATATGTTATTTTCATGTCCTGTTGATTCCTGAATAAGACATTAACGTTGTATTGTAATTGTATAACTGTTGTTGCACATGTTCAATCATTTAATTTTTATAAAACTGTGCCTTCACATAGCACATATGGTGTTTAATATCTTATTAATGTTGTTTTATATCTTTTCTTCAATTAAGGTTTTTGGGATGTCACTGGTAAATACCTATATTCAAATGTCCCCTGGGGAATTATGTCAAAGCATTCAGAGTATATACCTGGGCGCTGTGGGTATATGTAGTGAAAAGATAATCATAGGAGTAAATATACAGATTATGGATTCAGATATACAGATTTATTTTTCAACTAGATTTCAGTTCTCTTGAAGATTTTCTGGGTCCCAGCCAATCGACATTGCAGCCAGTGCATTTGTAGATTTTTTCATCTCTCTCAGCCTTCCTTCCACGATGATCTCACTACGGTTTGATCACTAACTGCAATGTTATCCCAAGCTGTAACAAAGTGTGTGAAACTTGTCAGGAAAGCTACCCAGAAATTTAGCAATGAGAACAAGGCCCAACACTTGATCTCCAACATCTTTTAGTTGAGCAACTAAATTTTGCAACTTTGTGATATGCTTTACCATCAAATCATTTGGCTCCATTGAAAACTTGTGAAACCGCTTCATGAGCAGGAGCTTCATGGCCTACAATTTCTGCTCGTACACGAGGCACAATTTTTTCCAAATTTCACAGGGCACGGTACAAGTTAGTAAATATTCAACTTCTGAATACTTAACTGATGATGCTATAATTCACGTAGCTTTAGCATTGTCATTCTCCCACTGCTTTCCGGCTGAATCTTGGAGATTCACTGGCTGTTCCCTTGTCCGCAAGACTACATCATAGATGCCTGCTGCACTAAAAACAATTTCTAATTGGAATTTCCATAACTGACAATTTGTGCCATCGAACTTGGAAATATTCTTGTTAGTCTTTCTTCTGCCATAGCGGAAAGCTACTAGTGCACTTGTTTTACTATAGCTATAACCAGGGTTGGGCAGTATCAAAAATACATGTATTTTAAATACGTATTTTCGATACAATTGTATTTTGTATCGAAAATACATTTTTCGAGTATTTTGTATTTTCAAAATACTGAAAATACTTTTCACGCCACTTGTGAATTTTGTTGGAG
>WURS02075162.1:0-10330 GCA_011762765.2 Rhinocypha anisoptera | reverse complement strand
GCGAAGCCATTGAAACGGCCAAGAATGAAAACAATTTTAACAGAGAGGAGAGTTACACCCTCTCCAACTCTTGGAAACATTTCCTCCAAAAATCTGGTGAAACAGCGAATGAAAATACACCCACTTGAGGGCCAATCAGAGCGCAGCTTGATGTGTATATAAAGACAGTAAAAAAAATCTGCAGAGATTAACATAGTAAAATACATGTTGCTTGTGCTTAATACCGCCAATTAACATAGTAAAATACATGTCGCTTCATGCTGCTGGATCTCCATTAGCCGCTTCACGGCACTCCATTGTAACTTAAACAGAATAAAACCCTGCCTCCTCACGGAACAATAACCATTGTCAAGTGATCCAGGTGAGGTTTTGCCGGTTTGCCTCACCCCTAGGGCAAATGCTGGATCCAAGAGCCATCCCGGAGGAAAAGAACCAAAGGAAGAAATAACAATCAGGTTTTAAACTGATGCTACCGCTGAAAAATAAATTATGTAAATAATATATGACAAACCCTGAAGAGGCATATCGCCTAAAATGGGGGCTGATTGTAAATGTATAATTATAAGAATGTTTTGTAATGTTAATCTGGCAATCAGCATTAAACGCTTTAAATCATCATCTGCAGAGATCACTTCGGACCTGAAGACGCTAGCTGCAACAGTAGAGAAACTGTTGTCCCCATAACACAGACGTGGAAAAAAACCCCGAAAGAAATGAATTTTTAAATGTTGCGATAGATGAGAAAGTTGAAAATGGAATGGAAAAGCCACTGGAGAAAAAATAGTTGTAAAGAAAAGTTCTCGGAAAGCAAGTAGCTATTCTAAGGAATTTGTTATTAATAATTAACGAACAAAGTGATTTTTGGAGAGCTTTCACAAACCAGTCCTCATGTTGTTAACCTGAGTTAATAATGATGGATATACACATTCATGAAAATTGACTATGAAACTTACTGTGATTATCCTTGATCATTTTTGTCCAATATATCATTTCATTTTAACCCTTTTGTTCTGGAGACCTAAACTAGTATACAGTTCCTGTATATAAGTGTGAGAGAAAATAAAGCAAAAATGACCAAAAAAAGTCATTCATACTAAGGGGATGATTCTGAGCACCCGATATATCAGTCATTTGGCACGAAATGGTTAAGAAAGCACTTAAATGAACACTATGCAAAAGAGAAATTAATGCTATCCATTACATCAAGATTTGAATTAATACCTTCAGCAAAGGAGTCCAGACCCTTATGAGAAACTTGTTTCTTTCCTTAAAAATGTTTTTGATGAGATTAAAACACTTTAATTTTCTAACATTATGCACATCTCTCATTACTCAGGTTAAGCACATTAACTTGCAGCAAGCATGCAGAAAGCCAAGCTCTTGGGTTTGCTCCAAGTAGATATAACAAAACACACATCTTCCTCTTGGTCACCATCTACCCAGATGGTGTAATGGTTGTCAAAAATTCACATGCCAATTTTCCCAAGCTATTATAGCCAATTTTCACATTCCTCCAAGCCATTATACCAAAAATAGAACCTAATGTTAGTAAGAGCTGTAAAACTTGGATTTATGCTAATTGATTCCTGTCTGAATGCAACACAATTCAGTTACATATATAAAGCAAGCCAAGACATGCGAGAGAGAATGAGTTAAAATTGTTCATTGACAAATCACTTATGGAATTATATAATTTATTCTGTCCTTACAAATGATTTATATCAGTAAAAACACTTGATTTTACATAAATTCAGAGAGGACTTTAATTTTGCAATTTACAGCTTAGAAGTTATACACACAGATGAAATCCCATCGATTTAAATGTTCAAATCCAGAGGCAGATTTTAAGTATGTATTCAGGGCTAATTTAGATCCTCAGGTTTCCTAAAATAGTTATTGTATACAAATGATTTTATAGAATATTTAATTGATTTAATCTTAGTATATTCATTATTATTATATTGTAAAAACGAAAAATAAAATGTGATGTTGGTAAATATTTCTTATCTGAAGCCAAAGTAATTTGTTGTAAAAATGTACAAATTTCCTTATTATGAATATACCAGAAAGGTAATATCATTCAAGGAGAAAACTATACCAATAAAAATAGACATAATAAATATTATTAGGATGAGCATCAACATACGCATATCTTGGCCAATTGACTAAATATTTAATAAGATAGAACTTTTTTCCCAAACAAAACAGTGGACTGATGGGAAAGGTTAAATTATTTCTAAAAATTCTCCTCAGACTCTGAAGTTTTTTGTTGATAAATGAATTATTAGATATTCTTCGGTATTTTGGACAATATTGTTGCAATATGGCTATAATTTTTATTATATGAACAAAATTTTTTCATTACTTGAAGTCAAGGTATGAAGACATACACCACCTGAAAAACAATAGAAAAAGATAATCCTTGGCATCAAGGCATACATGTCTCAGAGTAGTGCAACATGCCTTGAATTCAAGGCATCCATGTTAAGGGCGTTGCTGTTAGTGACAGTATTCATTGGGAAGGGAGGAATTGAAAGTCTAGCACAGGATATTATTACAACTGCATTTTTGTTAATACTCTACCTATGTGAATGAATGTCATTCTCTTAAATGTGTAGTATGTCTTTGTATTGTCAAATCTTTGCTTATGTGAGTCAAAGTTGGTCACAAATGCATGCAAAAAACTATGAGGTCTACTCTGAATGCGTAGTGAAATTTGTTATGGAGGATTATCGAGACCATCATTTATGGATTTTAGTTATATTAAAATAATTAGGTGATTATACACTGCTATAAAAATGAACAATTGATCTTTAAAAGATTTCCAAAGGAAAATGTAGATGATAGGACTGTAGCCACAACCTATAAAAATAATTAACGCCATTTAAGACAAATCCGACTGAGTAATAAAATATATTTTCATTGTACACAAGTAAGCCACAATCTCTCCAAACATTTGTAATTGTAGTGCATGATTCCTTCACATACTGGGCCTAGTCTCAATCCATTTGACTTTAGACACTATGCAAAATATTCAATAACTTGAAATGTCTGCAATAAAATGTTTTTACAATGATTCAGCAAACTATACACATTTGGTTGGCACCTATTTCAGTAATAACCTTCTGTTGAAACATAAAAATAGGAGGCCCTTAAAATTATAAATAAGTATGCAAAATTGAAAAATGAAAGCTTTAAAAGAGCTTATTTTTATATAAAAATTCAATGAAAATAATAATTTTGAAGAAATAAAACAATAATACGTATCATATCATCTATGCAGCAATCATGGAAGAAATCTTTTAACATGACAGCTTTTAATTGAGTAGAAGAAAAAGGACATTAGGCTAATAGAAATGAAAGAGTCACTGCAAGTACGATAATTCAGAAATGAGATATATTCCCATACCCGTACCCCATGTTGACTCCACTAGTCTGCACATTTTCTCAAGTTAAAATTCCTCCTTACTTGCAGGTATCTTGATAACCATCCCTGTGACTTCCAACATTGTCAATTTCAAATATTGCTGACATATACTCCATCTCTTGATATTGCACATTCTGTATGTGAGTAAAGCTGTGACGCAAAACTCTGTGTTTTTTAAAGGAATATTTATATACAATACATTGGACAATGATATTAAAGCTATTCAATGCATGAACAGATTTCAAGTAGAGGTAAGAAGATGGATTGTTACCAAAAACCAACCCAATGCAATAGTATAGTTATATGTAAAATATGTACCATCTATGATTTACAAATTGTATATATATTGTACTAAGAATAGCTCAATTTGCTAATAAAGACTGATATTATTATTACCATTATTTTGCTTTATATAGTTACCACATCTACTTATAACATCTATATTGTTTTAAGAAAAATATATTAATATCTTTAAAAAATGTATGAATAGTACATCGGGAATGAGGCGTGGGAGGACTTGAAACTCAAAAGACATGCTGGCATTTACAAAGGTATGAGGGATCATAAGTACAAAATAAAATAGTTAACTCAAAGGAGTGGCATAAGTAAGAATTCCTTCCTCAATAAAGTCATAAGGGATTGGAACAGATTGCCCGGAGCAGTTCCTGAACCCTTCCCAAAAAGTGTAAGAAGTTTTAAGAGAAGAGTGGCAAAAAATATTGATTTAACTACAAATCCTTCTTTTTAAACAGGAGTATTTTTTATGGCTGGTTATATTGTTGTATATTTATTCCTTTAATTTTTATTTCTTGACTAACTCTAATTGTAACTCTTATTCTTAAGTCCGTTTAATGTATCTTGCCACCTGGCTGACTGCCAAACTGCACTATATCCTAAATAATATTAGGGTATTTCGTGGTTTTAGGGGTGAATTTAAGGAATTCATTCATTGTGAAATTATTAGACAATAGGTTATCATATCCCACAAGTATTTCTATGGAATAACCTGGCGTTTTATCATTTCGTTATAAAGGAAATTATAAACCACCGTCATTCCAACCCGCGACCTCTGGGTTAGCCGGCAAGCACTCTACCCATCAGGCCAACCCAATGGGCCGATTCCCATAGCTTATATGTAAATAAGCGATTCAATAAAACAATATGAATTACCTTTGCTTCCTGAGGAGTTCTACAGGCCAGTTTCATAAGATCAGCAGATGCTATTTTCGTCCTTCTGAGAACTAAATCAAAAGATGGCCCCATTTCCTCAAGTTCGACACGGGGTGTTCGCTGTCCTGACTTTTTAAGTCGTATTCTATAACTTCGGGCATGAATTTTCCCTTCTTTGACATCAGAAGTAAAGGACCAGGCGTGCTCTATACCAGCAAGTGATACAGCACCGGGGTGGCGTTCACCGCAAAACATATCCGCCAGCAGGGACTTCATGGTAGCCAACTCTGAACTGCTTTCGAAGTCTCCAATGAAATGTATAATAGGCTTTGTACCAACCATTACCTTTTCTCCTGGAAACTCGCTCAGACCTCTATAAGACTCTATACCAACTTCTACCATATCCAGGAGATGAGAATCGTATGTACGGCCTGAAAATTGAAGAAATTGTTGCTTGAAACAGACCTATTTGGATAGCCATTACCTGAACGAAGAATGAAATATGCTTAACAGAAAATACTAACCAAAAATTATGTTATTGGGGCGCTTTTTGCTGTGAGAGGCAAACAAGAAGAGAGAAGAACCTTGTTTTATCAGAGAGTCCTCTAGAGGAACGATATTTTCAAACGGCAAAATGTCGTTTTTCCTGTTGATCATGACGGAGTGAAGTTTCTTCAGGGCGTACTATGAAAAAATAAATAAAATTTAGTAAGTACTCCCTTTAAACTACAGGCATTATTACAACTAGGAAATAATAAATTTACAATATCTTTCATGAAGTTCATAGTGGTTTCATTAGTACTTCTCCCTCGGATAAACAGTGCGCGTTTGGCATCTTCGACCACTTTAGGTTCACGACTTAGCAAAAATTTTTTTCCTTTCCTCGTGGTAGGTTTCCTAAGAAGTGAAAAATATTACTTACAAGGAATGATTTTTATACTATAGCAAATGAATACAATGAACATTGCATTTATTCACTTACACCACTCTCTGCAAAAAAGGCATATTGGAAACACTTTTGTTTGGAATCTTTTACAATTACACCTCAAAACGTGTTTACACTTTTTCACTATTGCTGAACGCCTTTCTTTTGTTTACATCGACCACCAACGATATCGATGAAACGGACGATATTGATCGATGAATTGTACGAGACTTGCCGCCATCAACCCGGGAATTATGAATTCTCTCCGCGATATGCACTTCTCCTTAATACGACGCAGAAAATTCTCGAAGTCATTCGAATTTCAAAATACAAAGGAGAAAAGGTATTATCTAAGGATAAGAAACTACATGTATTATTTCCATGAGATTGGTATCATCTACTATTATGAGATTTCATTTCAACTCTTGCATGCATACCTCCAGCTCATTTTACACCGGTGTGTCATCTGCCTGGAGGAGCCTCCCACACCCCAGATCCCACTGGCAATTGGCAAGAGAAACATCCTAAGCTCCATCAACAGAAGAGGAATATTGCTGATGCCTCCTTCCTGGACATCAGCAGCATTTGGTAGCTTAACAAATACCTCCAGGATCAAGCCATGAAATGTTACCACCTCACCTAAAGCTCCAGCTTCCATGAAGTCCACCGAGTAAATAAGCGCATTATCTTGCCATGGGACCAGTTTCCTTGCCCAGGAGCCTCCACCATAAAAGAGTAAGACAACCACCAAAGAAATGGCATACCACCTGACTGTGACCCTGAAAAGATTTATGACTATACCATCCTGAGGGCTATTACAACTGCGGCAATGTCTTCAGCATAAACTGATTTCACCATATGCAGCACCAGTCTGAAGGATCTAAGTGTGTTACCAGATGACAATTATGCTGGAAAATTGGATTCCAGGGTACTTTATACCAGTGAGTAGGCCAATAATTGTCCCTTACTTCACTTCTGTAACCTCCGTAGACACAGAAATCAAAACATGCAAAAGGTGATCACAGGTGATGTAACACAGATATAGACAAATAATAATAAAATACAAATACTAGACCCAAATGAGGGCAACGTCAAATGAAAACTGTATATTTGCAATAAAAAATAGAAATATAATGCCATTACCCTGTAAATTGGTAAGTACATATGTTGCAATTAGTGTGCAAAAAGGTCTGTAGATGACAGCAGAGTGAAGATGGACAAACACTTACAGGACAAGCATTTAGCACCAGGGAAGAATATCGTTCTATTATTCAGTTTCTGCATAGTGAAGCCAATTGAAATACTCAGAGAAATATCCAATAAAGTGATGCTTGTTTTTCACAGTAATAAGTCTACAAATGGAGTAGGAAGTTTGCAAATGGTGTGACTGCAAGATGCTCCTCGTCTGGGTCAGGCACATCAGGTTGTAAATCTGAGAACAATGCAGAGTTGAGGGCATAGTGAAGGAAAACCACCAAGTGACATTGGAAGGAATTTTGGTTGTTTCAACATTAGCCAGCACATCACATTGTGCATAGTGTGCTCCAGTTTCACAATGTGTCTGCCAGATGGGTGCCACGGCAGCTGAATCCTTAGTTGAAAGAGTGACATGTGGATGCTTATGAAGAGCTTCTGTGGAGATGTGAATAAGCTGAGGGCTTCCTGTCAAGAATCGTCACAAAAGATGAAATCTGGATACACTTCCACCAACCAGAAACAAAGAGAGCAAGCATGGAATGGCACCATCCCTCATCACCAAAACCAAAGAGAGCAAGCATGGAATGGCACCATCCCTCATCACCAAAACCAAAGAAGTTTTGGGCAAAACCATCAACAGGGAACATTATGCTGATGCTCTTTTGGGATGAAAAAGACACTATTTTGGAGCACTACAAACCTAAAGGGACCATTGTAACCAGTGCAACACACTCAGATCTCCTAAAAATCATCTTCAGTCTGCAATTAAATCAAAGCGATGTGGGTTGCTGTCTTCTGACATTATTTTGCAAAATGAAAATGCAATACCCCATGCTATTCGTACAACAGTAGCAACAATCACAGACTTGAAATTTGAGTCTCTTACTCCCCCACCATACACCCCAGACCTTTCCAAAAGTGATTTTCACTTTTGGACCAGTCAAAGAATTAATGGGAGGCAAAAAGTTCCATTCAGATGAAGAAGTGCATGAGTGGTTGCTCAGTCTACCAAAAGATTTTTTTTTCAGAAGAATCGGTGCACTTTGTAAGTTCTGGAGGACTCGCATTAAGCATGGGGGAACTTATATAAAAACATGAATAAATTTTAGCAACTTTTGAATAATTATTTTTTTTTTCATATTGATGGTTTTCAGTTGACTCAACCTAGTATTTTATTATTAATTGAGAATCAAAAGGAAAAATGGAGAGCACAAGTACAAGCAATATAAACTTGGTACAGTAACCAAAAATGGATCTAAATAAGATTTAAATCTTTAAAAAGCTGGAGAGTAATGAGCATTAACAAATTACTAATAATATTATGCATATTTTGTGTTTTAGATTTATGAGCACACACTGAAGTTATTTATAGCTGCTTCACCATACAGGTTTTGTTGCCCAAATCCACATGACAAAATTGGATGCTTGAAGCCATTCGTGTTTCATTTGACCTCTCTGCTGGAAAGACTTCTGCTAGTCCTTAATTTATAACAATTTTTCCAACTTTTCTGAAGCAAATAATGTTTCAGTTACTAAAATTGAAATAATAATCATTATATGGTTTTGAAGGAATCATTCAATTGTAGATTTATCCCCAATTAGATCAATATTGATAAAGAAGCCGGTGCAGGAGGCAAAAAAGAGAATCAACAGACGAGTTGAATCAACATGGAGGTGCTACTGCTCCCATGTTTGTCCCCAACCCTACTCCAGGAGTAGCCACTAGGGCGAAAAATGCTGCCTCAGTTGGGGAATGCACAAGTTGCGAGGTCACATCTGGGATCAGAGCTATCCTCAGCAGTGATTACTAGGAGTCAAACTGGTTCTCTCAAACTTAAAGATACATGACTAGTGCCTTCCAGTACTGTCCGAACTTCTGATATACCAAAGTCTCGTGACATTAAATTTTGCTCATAAGCATTCAGTGCATAAGCAACAAGGTCCTGGATCTTGAGGTTCTGGTGAGTGACTGTAAACCTGATATTGTTTGCCTCCAAGAGCATTGGCTACAATCAAGTGAACTTGACTCTTTTAGTCTGGCTGGTTACCTCATCGCTGATGCCTTTTGTCATACAGTATACAAATGCAGTGTTATGGTTCTAGTCTCTCACTCCATGCAGTATGCTTCCATTCCCTTTGCCTATGAATTTCTTAATGAGGAGCAAATATTTGAATCTAGAGTTGCTGTTATCAGTTAAGATAATGTTGTGTACTACATATATAATTAACATTTACTGGAGTAGTATTTTTGATTATAGGGTGATTAGACAGCTATGGTCATTTCACACCTCTTGAATTCATAGAAAAAACCCATCTGGACAAACACAACATTCATGCCCTGGGTGGGATTCAAACCCGTGACCTTTGGGTTAGTTGGTGAGCATGCTACCCACTAGAATAGCCTGGTCGGTCCCATTTACTGTTCTCCTTTTAGTGATTTTAACAATTTTCTTACTAAAATCGCAAAACTCTTAGAATTGGTACATAAGTCAGTTCCATGCCCTAATTTAATCATAACTGTCGATTTCAATTGTGACTTTATGGGAAATTCTAAAGAAAAACATGAATTTATAATCTACTAACCTCTTTTAACAGCCAGGCAACCAATTTTGAACCAACAAGAGTCAGTGGCAACTCTCAAACTCTGTTAGATAATGTTTTGATAAATTTCGTTGTCTCTCAGTTTATGACTAACGATAGATACCACAGCTACAATACAAGAACATGCAAAGATATTCATCAGAGCTTTATAAGGACATGAAATACTGCTCATGGACCTAAATCCATGGGGCTAATTATATGTAACAGCCTACCAACTGAAATTAAGTTTGAAAAAAACTATCTATATATAAGAAAAAGTTATTGAAGTTTCTTCATGTTAATCTGTTTTATTCTGTAAAAGAATTTATGAACTTGTAGTTTTGTTTTGATTTTATACCAGTGTATAAGTTTCATTGTTTACTCCTACATGATGTGTCCTATATTTGTATTCATATATCAAATCTCTGGACAAATAAAAGTATTATTATTATAATCTTTTATCAATTATGAGAAATAGGTTACACTTTGTACAGATGTAGCCAGTGTAGGATGATATATACTAGCTATATAGATTAGAACAGGTAGAAAAGTTCACTTATTCGGGAAGCATCATGGAGGAAAGTAGACGTAGTGTCATGGATATTAGATGAAGGATTGCATTAGCAAAAGAGGCCTTTGTGAAAAGGAAAGAGTTAATGAGGGGAACCCTAAATAAAGATTTGAAGAGAGGATTGGTTCAAACTTTAATATGGAGTTTAGCACTATATGGATCTAAAACCTGGTCCATGAGGAAGGATGATGAGCATAGGTTGGAGGTTTTTGAGATGTGGGTTTGGCGACGGATGGAGAGGGTGAAGTGGACAGAGGAGAACGAACGAAGAAGTTTTGAGAATGGTAGGGGAGGAGAGGTGTTTGCTGTGAGAGATCCAAAGAAGACAGGAAAGGTGGATGGAAGAGGTACTCAGAGGCAATGGGTTGATAGGGGTTGTAATGGAGGGCAGAATGTTGGGAAAGCGGGGTAGGGGTAGGAAGAGAATAGGGATTTTGGACAGAATGATAGGGGGTAGGAA
>WURS02075151.1:0-10330 GCA_011762765.2 Rhinocypha anisoptera | reverse complement strand
CTATTTTTGTGGCTATGTCTGACTAGCAGGCGTGTGCTTACATGTTCTTTTTTGGGTTAGTTTTTCATTTTTCCGTCACTTCGCGTGTGTGAGTGACCGAATAAAAGACACGTTTGGTTCACGTTTTTGTAACAAAAATTGTCGCCAAAGGCACATATAAGAACCTAAAATTGTCGAAAAAGACACATATATTGATCAAAAATTGTCACAAAAGCACATACAAGGACACAAAATTGTCGCTAAAGGCACATACAAGAAACTAAAATTGTCAAAAAAGACACATATATTGATCAAAAATTGTCGCTAAAAGCACATAAATGAACCTAAAATTGTCAAAAAAGACACATATATTGATCAAAAATTGTCGCTAAAAGCACATAAATGAACCTAAAATTGTCGAAAAAGACACATATATTGATAAAAAATTGTCAGTAATCTTAACACTAATCTTTAACACCAGGAGCACTGATGCTATCCTGAAGACTCACCCACCCCTAAGAAGATAGATTGGGAAAGACGGGTAAATTAATTAGGTTATTAGTGGGAAAGATATTCTCAAGATTAGCCTACCTCTTCTGTTTAACACCCTTGGCACTGTTTCACACCAAGGGCACTAATGCTATCCTCGATACTCCCCTACCCCTAATGTTTAACAGCTAAGGCCCTTGATTCTATCCTGAAGACTCACCCATCCTAATGTTTAACACCTATGGCCCCTAATTCTATCCTGAAAACTCACCCACTTTTACTGTTTAACACCAAAAAAAACTGATGCTATCCTGAAGACTCACCCACCCTTTCTGTTTAACACAAGGGCACTCACGTTATCCTGAAGACTCCCCCACCTCTACAGTTTAACACCCTTAGCACTAATGCTATCCTGAAGACTCCCCCACCTCTACTGTTTAACACCCTTAGCACTAATGCTATCCTGAAGACTCTCTTACCCCAACTGTTTAACACCCTTGGCACTGATGCTATCCTGAAGAATCACCAACTCCTACTGTTTGACACACTTGGCACTAATGCTATTCTGAAGACTCCCCCTCTCCCACTGTTTAACACCTAGCGCACTAATGTTATCCTGAAGACTCACCCACCCTCACTGTTTAACACAAGGGCATTGATTTTAACCTAAAGACTTGTTTGACTGAAAATTTGCCTAATGAGATACCTAAGAATTGCATAATAATTTTTTAAAACTGATGGTGGCTCCCAAATAGTGGCAGCTGCTAAAGAAAACACTAAGGAATCATAAACATATATCGATGAATTAAAAAAAATTTTAACCCCTATGCCCCTCCTTTCGTGAGCAATCCGTGAGAACTCAGCACACCCTATCCTCCCCCACCCCAGATATCGATAGCAACTAAATTTTTTATTTTTCTGGTTGTTCCGGAACAAAAATTGGTTCAAGTACAAAATCAATAGATGAGTTGTTTTTGTTTTTTTCAATTATGCTCTTCTTCATGAATGTAATCTTTCTCTGTTTCACTTACACTATCAACCTGAATGACTTGGGTTTCTCCACGATTTAGCTTATCTTCATAATAAACTATTTTATTATTTTTTAAAATTATTTTTACTAAATTTAAACTATATTTACTATTTAATATTTTTACTATATTTAAACTAAATTATTTTATTTAACTTTTTTGTTTCAAAAATTACCTTTTGTTTGACAATACTAGTAATTTTTACTAATTGAACATTAATAGTAAAATTTTGCACTTTTATAGCTGGTTCAAATATTCTTTTTTATTTACTTTCTTGACAATTTTTAAAAATGTGTATACTATCGATATTTAGTAGCAACCCACCCCTACCCACCTCGTGAGCACACTGTGATTTGCTTTATACTCCTATACCCTCTTCTTTTACCGCCGAGGTCAAACTCAAGTTAATTTGAAGGGTTATGCAAAAAAATTTGAATTAATTCAAACGAGAATTTAAAAAATTTGAATTCCGAATCCAATTGACAGAGAATTTAAAGATTTATGCACAAAATTCAAATCGAATTGGAATAAAATTTGAAACAACAGAAAAAGTTAGATTCGAATTGGTTAAGCACAGTGGAAGTAGCGTAACTCTCACAGTACAAAATCGTGGATGGCACAATAACAAAAAAAGATGACTGAACATTAAACATATTACATTGAACAGAGAAAACCACGACCATATTATTTATTAATATATAGAAGATATCCATAAGATAAAATATTAAAATCAAACCTGCAACTGTCGATTGTCTCCATTTTTCAAAGTCCAACCTTCAGCCAAAAGTGAAAGATGATTTGCTTTGATTTTGGGAACATGATCCAATGTGATTCCATTCAACTTAACCCTTCCGTGACCTTTCATCTTGAAATAACTTCCGAAAATGTTGAAGTGAGAAGTTGAATTTGGTCTAATTCGTGATACTCCTCAAACCGGTGACGACTTGGACAGAGGTGATAAGACCAGAGAGAGACATCGCTTCCAACCAACCACTCGTCTGGTGGCAGAGTAAAATTGTCTAGGAAAAACAAAAAAGCAATAAAAATAAATTTCACACAACACAAGCACAATAAAATTTAATAAACAATTATAAATGATACAGAGAGAGAGAGAAAAAAATAGAGAGAGAGAGAGAGAGAGAGAAAAAAAATAGAGAGAGAGAGAGAGAAAAAAAATAGAGAGAGAGAGGGAGAGAGATAGTGAAAGAAAGAGAGAGAGAGAGAGAGAGAGAGAGAGAGAGAGAGAGAGAGAGATGGATAGACTGAATCTAAATCGGAATGTGTGAATTGAAAGAGAGGAAGAACTTTTAATTTAATAGAAATAGACAAACAGATAACAGCGCCATCTAGTTTTTCGATTAAAAAACTATTTCCTTATTTTTAAAAAGTTTTTTTCCTTTTTAGCAGGGCGAGAAACAGCTATGCTGTAATACGCTCTGCTATTAATCTCATGTTTTGTCCGTCTGTCTGTCTGTCCGTCTGTCCTCATTAAAAATTCTAGTATACTTCCCGTGCACCAAATCGAGCTAGAATTGGAAAAATTCGAATTCATGAGACTCACTATCCCTACCACTATTTTTAGCATTTCTCGCTCTGCCCAACTTTAAATTTCAAAAATTAAATAGCGTTGTAAAAAACTTTGAACACATCTTCATACTTGTTCATTGCCACCGCTTTGTTGCAATTGTAGATTTTAAAATAAATAAAAAATTGTTTAAAAAACTCCACAATGTAAACAAAATTTTCAAGTTTGAATACACACTGTGAGTGACAATGGTTACTTGACGGTGTCTAAAACACAAATGAAATTAAATCACACAAAATCAATAGTTTTTATGCTATGTCTGCTTTTGCATGTTTACAGCCATTCATAAACAACGTGCCGTGCCGAACATTGCGTAACTGACGCATGCTCAATGGTTGTTATCACAGCCAAAAAGTGCTAATTTATGCAAAAAAAATTGTCAAAAGCTGCTGAGAAGCAGAGACAACTTGACTTTTCTAACGAGTAAATTAAATTATTGGGGGAGAGTATTCTCGAGACTTACCTACCTCTTCTGTTTAACACCAAAGGCACTGATGCTATTCTTTTGACAAACCCACTCCTACTGTTGCTAGACTGTTGAAGACCCTAATGCTATCTTCGAGACTCATTCACTTCTACTGTTTAGATAAATAAAACATACTTACCTTTGTTAAGATTAACAGGGCAGCATCTTCCAAAGTTGAAACATCAGGTCAGCTTTAACTTTCGGCATATTCGTCGAGTATCTTTCTAACATTTTCAAAATTGTTTTCACTGAGGGCATCAGTTGAACTGATTTCCAGGGCCTAATAAAAAGAGAAAGAGAAAGAAAAAGTTAAACAAGAGAAATAGAAAAAGAGAATGAGAAACAGAAAGAAAGATAGTTAAAGAGTGAGAGAGAAAGATAGTTAGAAAGAGAGAGAGAGAGAGAGAGAGAGAGAGAGAGAGAAAGTTAGAGAGAAAAATAGTTAGAGAGAGAGAGAGAGAGAAGGAAAGTCTCTTCCAATCTCACTTACTCGTCTTTCCCAATCTAACTCACCCGTCTTTCCCAATCTAACTCACCCGTCTCTTCCAATCTAACTCACCCGTCTCTTCCAATCTAACTCACCCGTCTTTCCCAATCTAACTCACCCGTCTCTTCCAATCTAACTCACCCGTCCCTTCCAATCTAACTCACCCGTCTCTTCCAATCTAACTCACCCGTTTCTTCCAATCTAACTAACCCGTCCCCCCAATAACACTAATAACCTTAATACTTTAAAGTTTTTTGTTTTCACCATTTGCGACTTTTAAACAAGAAATCAATTAAATTATTTTTGCCAAACTAAAAAATTTTGAAAATACAGCAAAAGTTTTAAATTGCATGTAGACTTGCCAAAATAATTCGAATCACAACAGTGAATGTTAGATTCAAATCGGTAATGAATTCGAATAACAACAGTGAAAGTTAGATTCAAAACAGTGATGAATTCGAACCACAACAGTAAAAGTTAGATTCGAATCGGTGAGGAATTCGTGACTCAGTTGAGTTTACTTAGTCTCGTCCATCCGTTTTGAAGAGCTAGTATTAAATCATCATCATTATTTTTAACGAATTTTTATTTTGTATTGTTCTAAAGTGTGCAGATCTATTCACAAGCGAGCTCGATTCGACTTCAAGTCGATCCATGAACTGTTGCAAAATGCAGATTCCAATCCAAGCTGGATGGGAAACCAGTCACCCAATGAACGTCGTCCCTAGTCATTGTTGTAACTTCAAGGTTCACACCTACCTGTTAGGTAAGTCAAGTTGTCTGTGCCTTTCGGTCGCTTTTGGCAATTCTTTAATATTGTCAAACAAGACGATAGATGGCAGCATAAATTACCGATTTTTCTCTGAACAACCATTGAGCTTGCGTTAGTTACGCAATGTGCGTCACGGCACGTTGTTTACGGAGGGCCGTAGAAATGTAGATGTAAACATATCACAAAAACTATTGATTTTGTCATTCGATTTCATTTGTGTTTTAGATACCGTCAAGTAACTATCGTCACTCACTTAATTATATTTATAGCATTTTCTGGTGATGGAAATCAAACATTGTAACACATGAGCACTTGCGATTTTGATTTTATTTGCTAGACACATGACATTAGTGCCCTAGGTGTTAAACAAAGAGGTAGGCTAGTCTCGAGAATAGCTTCAGTGCCCTAAGTGTTAAACAGTGAGGTTGAGTGAGTCTTCGGGATAGCATCAGTGCCCTAGGTGTTAAACAGTGGAGGTGGAGGATTCTCAAGGTTGCATCAGTGCCCTTTGTGTTAAACAGTGCCCATTTTATTAAAACCAATAAAACTATACCAACTTATTCTATAAATTAAGTTTATTTTTAACAATTTTTTATTTTATTTTCTGGGGACTGAAGGGGGCGGAGGCGGGGGGGGAGGGAATGAACGCATGGGGCATATAACGTGGAAGGGAAAGGTCCTTAGAAGGGATTTAACGTCGCCATCACCGAAAATCTTCAAGGTTTTAATCCTCGCCCGCGCGATCTCCTTTTACGCCCTCCTTTTATTCCCTCCCGTCTTCTCTCTCTCTATCTCTCACCCTTTCTCTGTCCCTCTCTCTCTCTCTCACGCTCTTAACCTTCTTGTATTCCCTTTGTGCCAAATCCCCCTTCTTCTTGCTTTCTTCTTCTCTCTCTCTCTTCGAAAATAATTCATTACTTATTCTTTTATTCCCGTATGGTGTTTTGGATGAAAAAAAGACTGTAGGCAAACAAAAAAGTTTCAATTTGCGTGCAGTATTTTTTTTCCGTCGTTTTGTTTTAAGACCCGTTATCTTCTCCGAGGATTAGTAATGCGAAATTAGTGCGGGAAAATTTCATCCAGAAACATTCTAACTTGTTATGCAGTTTCCATGTAAAAAAATTATTTTTTTTCCTTTTTTTTCAACGGTAATTCAACATTGAGTGCGTCATTCAGCGGGAGGAGTAATTGGGTTTAATGTTGCTTTGTCGTTTGAGGTCATATCGCACGCTCTTTTAGCATTTATATATTAACAAAATAACGATGGTGGGTTTGAATATTTGATGATTTTTTTACGTACTTTACATGTTTGTCCCGTTGCTAAGAAAATGTAACTAGATAAGAAAATGCTTATCTCACAGAATTTTCATGGGCACGTAATGAAGGCCCACGAATGGAGCAAAAATGAAAAATATTATACAGCTAAGGGTTTTCTTACAGGTTTCTTAGTCCTAAAAGCCTAATGGGGAAAATCTAGCCGAAGGTAGTAGTTAAGCGTCTTGCTTGGCTTCTTAATGAACAGTCCAAAATCTAATAGTAAAACAATATGTGTGTAACGCCAAAATTATTTGTACCATCCTCCTCCTCAGGAGTAAACCAAAATAACTCCGCACACTTCCAAATTTATGTTTTTAATCTGTCGTTTCTTACTTCAAATTCCCCCCAATTCGCACTCAACAGTCCCCGCTATTCCTCCACAACAATCCCCGCTCTTTCCCTTACATAAACACCACACAAAATGTTTCCAACAATCAACCATCCAAAATTCTACTCCACATCAACAACAATGAAACAAATGGCCAGTACACAACATCACAACAATAGGCCAGCAATAGGTCTGACGTTATATGTGAAAGTTTAAGGAAAGTTGTTCGAATAGATAATACTTTACATAATGACATTTTCCTTTATGTAAACGCAACGTAGTGTAAACTAGGTTCAGCAATAATTTTCTCCAGATTCCCAGAGAAGACGCTTGGCTTTTTACTTATTACTGTAGATTAAAATCATTCAACACAGTAAAAATAAGAGCAAGAACCCAGCATCATGTTACCTAGGTTATTAAGCAACAAAATGTGAATTGGGAAAAATAATCACAACAGTAATGGCCCTAAAGCTTTTTGCAAGTTTGAATTAAAATCTGCTGATTATTACACGACACCCAAAAGGGAAGAAAAGAATAAATTACATGACGGATGATCTGAAACACGGTATTTAAGCGACGATTGGTGGGTATGCAAACTGACGATCAGAAAGGCGATGTGAAAGCTTAAAGAATTCTGTCCGCCGAAGATAAGGAGATGGAAATAAATGACGGATAAGATGAAAGGGGTGACGATTAGTAACCTGAACGAAGGGACTTTTAATGGGACGCCGACGACCCTGTGATCAGCAGTTTGGCCATCGGACTCGCGAAACTGCCGGAGGGATTCAATATGGGCGTCACTAAACGAACCTATTTCCCGATTAACAGGGCACAATGCATATTGATTAGAACCCTACTCCTGGTCGAAGCCGCCAGGGGTCTCTCAGCAGTCATTTCACCCTTAAATAAATTGTTCCTTAGTCTATTACGTAAGTTCTTGTCTCCCTTTCTGAGCCCCTTTTTTTTGCCTCCTTCCGCTGTCTTTACGTAATCTCTTCACCTATTCTTACCGCTGGTTAATTGTGCTAGAGTCTGGAACCCTACAGTTTAGTGTCAATCCAATTTCTGTCCCTCTGGCAACATAGTGGAAATTTTGTGAAGGGCGAAAAGAAGGTTTTCACCCTTCACGAATTCAATTTAAAATTAAAGATTATTTTTTCCCTTCTCAGGTAACACATCAAATTAAAATTCGTCATGTGTGCAATGTTATCCGTCTTGCATGATGCACATCATATATTTCGAGATAATATATCCGTGCTTCGTGAAGTAGCGAAGAAATTCCGTTTTTTTTGTAATTTTGATGAATCGATTAGTTAATCCCAATGAAAGTCTTTGAAACGTCTCCTGAGTTAGCATGGCATTTTTAATTTTATATATTAGAAGCTACATTCGCCTCCATGAGACCCGCACTCATTCTTCATTGTGGTTAATAACCATATTATCGTTTGAAAATCTTGATTTTTTTTTTTTTTGAGCGCTCGATGTCAAAAGGACGAAGAAGGGTCAATTTATTACAAGTTCACTCTCCACCGCTTCCCTCCATCTTTCAGAGATGCCTTTGACGCGTCTCCTGGTTCTCCTTTGAAGGAAAACCGCCGTTCCTATGAAAATACCAAAGCGGCAAACCCGAACTGCTCATCGTAGTTCTAGTTGACCCCTATGTCACGCCGGAGGGAGGGGGGGGGGGCGTTTGCTCGTTCGAGAGGAGGGGGGCCTCTCGGACCTTCCCCTGGCCAGAGGACAGTGGCCACGTAGATGTGGTCGATTCGTGTACCAGTGATGGATGGTCCCTTCACGCACAGTTGAAAAAGGGGCTTTTAACGCTACTAAAGCGTTAAGCGCAATACAGTAAGGATTAGGATTCCTCATATCCTGGATACAGCGAGCACGCAACTGGCGTTGTGATCAATTGGGAGAAAAGGGAATAGTATTTTATTTTCTGAGTAGACTCAAAGGTTGGAAGATAAGGTCACGGGAAGGTTTGATTAGCAAAATTGCATAGCGATTGTGTTGGGTTTATCATAGCGATATTGCTCATTTAGGCGATGTAGGTACTTCATGAGAAAACATAAAGTTCGTTTGAAATGTGAGTCGAACAACTAATAATCGCCGTATGTCACCTGTGTTTCTTCCTGCTCTCCCTCAATGTGCAGGACGTGGAGTGTTCTTATTGATCGATTACTAAGGTGACTCCAGGAAAAAGAATTGAAATGCACAGCAGGAAAAAAAATGTATTCCCATATTTATTTCATTGGGGAACAAGTTCAGCGTATTTTATTTAAGACTTGAAATAGAATAGCCATATAAATAGCAAAGAAACAATAAGTTACAACCAAGTTATGAATGAAAATGAGGAAATTAGGACCGCATCGTGGAATGTTACAGGAAGACTAAATAGGATCGTTTCTTTGGTTTACTATAAGTGTAATAAGTGAAAAGAAAAGGATCCAATAAATTTTCATTAGAAGAATATTACCTTCAAATCAATTGACAAGTGTTAACCAATTCACAATAAGATAGCAATACACCTGTAATATCTGAGTGGATCAGCCTGATTCGCGGAGAATTATTCCGCGCTTGAGCGTAATACGTTCATTGTGATTTTGTCATTAATTTCATTGCTTTATTTACATCTTTTTTCTTAAACGGTTCAAAGTAATTAAGGTCGTTTGTCAAAGGACAGGGCATGTGTATACTATTTTGCTACAGAACATTAGGAACTATAATGCATGTTTCAGGTTTCGAATATGCATTTTATTGAACTTTCTGTGTCATCTCCTTTATGACTATCTTCAATGGGCTTTGCCCAAACTTAAGAAAGTCTTGAATAAATGATTGCGACGGTAAAAGTTAAATTCAATTCTGTACTCTACAAACATTCTTCAGAGATCAGTCAAGTTAAAGTCTAGATCCAATTGTTCAATAAAACAATACATATATATTTATTAAGTAAGTCAAGATATTAGCTATATGAACGATCGTTATAAAAGATCTTGGTTTGAGGGTTTTTTTTTATTTCGACAATGTCGATATTCCACAAGGTATCCACGCCCCCAATTGATTTCATTAGGTATATGAAAGTTAAAGAAGTAATTTTCATTTTCTCGGAAGAATTTGTTAAGAAACTAGTAATATTAGCAGAACATTAACATCGTAGAAGGAAAAAAAAAGACTTGAAATTTGGCCTTTGGTGTTGTAAAGTTCTGAAACTTCCAACGTAAATTATGTGTATTCTACCATTTTGAATACAACGAAGTATGGATTGCCAAAATTTTAGCTTTTCCGGAGTTTGGGCTCGAGATTTGCAACGATAATTTAATCTTCTTCTTCTTGAATCAAGAGTTTAACAAGCCACGGCAGTTTCTGACCTCCGAATGGAAAAGTTTGAATCTCTCTCTCTCACTCTCTTAATTCTTCCTAGTTCCGCAGCGTTGTTAGGGAGCTAAGATCGGAGAGAGAACGGACGCGCCGCCGAGCAATATCGCGTCAAAGAATCCCTTTCAAATTCAGTGAGTGCGTGAGCATTCAACGGATTTTCATCGTCTCTGGGGGAGGAAACGCGAGCGCGATGGAGTTGGCCAGTCGCCTTACCCTTTGCCTCCACTTTTAGGGGGCTTTGCATGAATAACGGGAGTTTTCGGACTCGCCTTGGCATGGAGTCGGTGATTCGACTGCCGCCGTTGCAATTTTCCTTTTGCGTGGAGTCTGGTCTGGAGTGGCGTAGGTGGCCGTGCACTGACTCCGATAACTTTTACGGTTAGCTCTACTAGTTCGCAGTAGGCCGTAGAGAGAGAGAGAGAGCTCCGTTTACACCCCACCCCCCCCTCGGATGGTCTGCTATAAAACCGTGCCTACCCTCCCCCCCCCACTCTCTCTCTT
>WURS02075140.1:0-10330 GCA_011762765.2 Rhinocypha anisoptera | reverse complement strand
ATCGAATTCTTAACCGATTCGAATCTAACTTTCTCTGTTATGTTTCAAATTTTATTCCGATTCGGTTCGAATTTTGTTCATAAATCTTCAAATTCTCTGTCAATTTGATTCGGAATTCGAATTTTTAACATTTTTGCTCGATTTAATTCGAATTTTTTGCATAACTCTTCGAATTAACTCGAGTTTGACCAAGGCGGCTCAGCCGATTTTTTTTACAAGAGGCAGACGGCGCTTTAGCGCCGGCCCTCTTGTAAAAATTTAATATATTAATAAATAATAAGAGTAAGTGTTACACACGTTATCATTATACACATATTTTTATTTATAAAAATTTAACCGAAATTATGATAATTATTTTACTACAAAATTATTGTAACATTAAATTCTTTTTCCGCTTTGTATTCCTGCTTAGCAAGAGCTAGCAGTGTTTAAAATTAATAAATTAAAAAAATAAGAGTAAATGAGTGTAAGTAAAAAATTAGTGATTGAAAAAGAGAATGAGAGAAAATGCGAAAAAGTGAAGTAGTGAGTGAGTGAGAAAGAAAGAGAAAGTGAAAAAGAGAGAGAGAGAATGAGAGAGAGAGAATGGATGTAAAAATAAGAGTGATGGTAAAAATGTGAGTAAGTTTGAGAGTGAGTGTGAGAGTATATGGGATTGTTGTTATTTAAATTTATTTCAAATTTGAATTCAATTTGCACTATTAATGTTAAGATAAAATCGAACTCATTTAAAATGATTCGAATTCGAATTCAAAGATATATATAACAGAATACAATATATAATACAATATATTTTGAATCAGTATTAATTTTGGCGTTATCCCGGTCAGACATCGTTCTCATGTAAGTCACTTTTCTATTTTTACTATTGTTTAATTTTTATCACAATTTCTCATTCTCAATCACTCTTTTTCATATTTTTTTCATAATATCACACCACTCTCCTTCAAGGCTTTCTCTCTCTCTCTCTCTCTCTCTCTCTCTCTCTCTCTCTCTCTCTTTTTCTTATTTGTTATCTGCTATTCATTTTGTTATTTTTTATATATTAATGAATAATATGAGTAAGTGAGTAAGAGAGTGTGAGTAAAAAAATTTAGTGATTGAAAAAAAGTGAGTGAGAAAAGGGGAGAAAGAAAGAGAGAGAGAGAGAGAGAGAGAGAGAGAGATAAAGAGAGAGAATGGAAGGGAGCGTGATTATTTATGTTTATTTCAAATTCGAATCAAATTTGCATTATCTTCTATATATTTAATGAATAATATGGTCATGATTTTCTATGTTCTATGTTTTGTCATTTTTTGATATTCTGCTACCCATGTTTTAATACTGTGAAAGTTACGCTACTTCCAATGTGCTTAACGGATTCGAATCCAATATTCACTGCTGCAATTCAAATTCTTAACTGATTTGAATTTAACTTTCTGTGTTATGATTCAAATTTTATTCCGTTTCGATTTGAATTTTGTGGATAAATCTTTAAATTTTCTGTCAATTCGAGTTGAGATTCGAACTTTTCCTATTCTCGCTCAATTCGATTTGATTTGTTGCACAATTCTTCGAATTAACCCAAGTTTGACCTTGGCGGCTTTGCCGCTGTTTTTTACAAGAAGGCGCTTTAGCGCCAACCTTTTTGTAAAAATTTTTATTAAATTTGAATTAATTTGAATTTAAACTTTTTCAATTTTCAGCATTTATACCCATTTTATACTGCTTCTACCTCCAAATTTGTTTCAAGTAGTACTAGAACAAAGCGTGAAAACAGCCCCAAAATTTAACTACAACTCTGATCTGGACCGAAAGTAAAGACACGAGGTGGCACGAAAAGAAATTGGCTCTAGGATCATCTACCGGCCTCGAGTTTAGTTTTGATCTTGAACGCGTACAGCTCACCACGTTGCACAGACTTTTGACAAATCCGGAGTTAACTAAATTGTAAAATCTGATTTTGTTCTTAAGTTAGAATCGAATGAGAATTCGAATCATAAATCACAAAAATTAAAATTGAGTCAGGTTAGATTTGGAGTTATAACAAACGCAAAGTTTGATTTAATTTTCATAAACTTTGAGTTATTTTGTGTAAATTTCAATTATTGCATAATTGAATTGCTGATTGAATATCGTATTGAATGAAATTGCTATTGAATATAATTTGCATTGCTAGTGTAAGAAAGATTCGAATTAATATATAGTTTTCATTACTGTATAACTCACTCACTATTTCTATTTTTATTATAACAAAGAACTCAAGCCCTCTATTTAATCATAATTACAATTCAACTACATTTATCTAAAGCGAATATCAAACATTTCAAATTTTAACTTAAAATGTCTCAGATAAAAACTAGAGAACTTCCATCAAACAAAAGAGCAGACATTTGGAAATATTTTGAAGAAGAATTTGGTGTTTCAAATGATTCAGCTCGTTGTCTTACATGCAATAAAAGCATTCCTACAACTAGTGGTAATACAAAAGGCATGTTAAACCACATGGACAAGTATCATAAAAATCATCCTCTTATTCATAAAAGAAAGATTACCAGAGTTGAGACTGAATCAACATCAATACAAGCTAAATTTGAATTCACTGACATTACAACCAATGAATCTATCCAGATAGATCATAACAGCTTTGATGCAATTATTAGTCGGCTTTTAGCAGTTACAGGAATCAGTTTTAACGCACTTGCCCAGTCGCAAGATCATCGAAATCTGCTTCGTGATAAAGGAGTTTTACCTAAATCTCCTACAGCAATCAAACATATTTTACTTAGTTTCGCATCAAAAATTCGAAAATTTTACTCATATCTGATCAATTTAGACAAATTGAATCATTTTCGAATGACTGCTGCTACTGATGAATGGAGATCTGTAGCCAGGAGAAAGTATCTTTGCCTGATAATTTATTTATCTAAACAACGAAAGCTTAATCTAGGTTTAGTTCGGGTTTTTGCTAATCAAACTGCTGAATCGCTATCCAAATTACTCGAAAACAAAATGAACGAGTTTCACTTCACTCCAAATGATCTCATTACCATGTGCACCGATGAAGCAAATTTGATGAAAAAATTATCTTGCAAGGTTCTTCATCTAGATAACCAAACATGTCTAAATCATGGAATACATGTTGCTATATCCAAACTTCTTAATCCTCGTTTACAATTAATCCGCGATGAAAACTTGTCTGATTTTGACAGCGACACAGATAATAATAGCGATGAAGAGGATGACTTTGATGAGAATTTTGTTTCATATAAAAAAATAATCAAACCATTGTGTTTGAATGGATCGAATGAAAGTATTGAATTGCGAAAAGATATTTCAACGCTGCTAAAACATATTCGAAAAATTGTCAAAACTATTAAGAACACCACTAAAAATGATATATTAGTATCATTGTGTGACAAGTCATTATTAATTGATATGGAAATTCGCTGGAATGCAACACTTAAGATGATAGTTAGATTACAGGATTTATATGATGAAGTAGAATCTCTCATTCCAGAAAGCCTTTATCTATCAGATGACCAATTGAATCTGATCGATGCTTTAATTTTAATCCTAACACCAGCTGAATTTGCCATATTAGAACTCAGCAAAAGTTCAAGTACGCAAATTACTGCCAAAGCTACTTTAGATTGGCTATGTTCATCTCTTCCTACTGATTCCAATATAAAAATCATTAATGATTTAGCTCAACTTTGCTTGATGCTAATTCAACAAAACGCCATATCAAGATTTACTGAAACTCAAGTTTTAACTATGTATTTACATGATAACTCTATTCAACTCCCACATGGTTTTGATATAGTTACTAAATGTGAAGAATTGTTAGGTTTGTTTTATGTTGGAAACGATAAACCAACAAATGATAATGATACTCAAACACGACGAATCACTACTCGCAATCGTAATCGTATTGTTAATGAAACATTAATAGAATTTTCAAATCAATCCATGGAAATATATAGTTCAAATTCAAATTCAAACCAAAACACAGAATCTTGCACTGACTCAGAGTCCAACTTAAACACATATTCGAAAACTTTAAAACAACATTTAAAAGCACAGATTAAAGAGTATGAAAATCTCAAAAATAAAACTTTGAACCGAACAAGATTTGATGCAATTTCACAAGAATTAAACAAATATAAACAAGAAGGGGTCAAAGGTCAGTAATAATGTTTAGATTGATTTTTAATAATAAGTTATGATTATTTTAATTTATAGGGATCTATTTGACACAACTTTACACATGGTTAATAACAATTCCACCAACAACAACAGATGTTGAACGAGCATTCTCAATATGCGGTTTCATAATCTCAAAAATCCGATCAAGGTTGGGTGATGAAACACTGAACGCTTTACTCCTTGTACGAGAGTATTTTAAATATTTTGAAACAAATTTTCATTGTGATCCAAATTTCAAAAAACAAAAATTTAATTAAAATTAAAGATTAATTTTTTAATTATATCAATAATACTAATATGTTTTTATACAAAATGTTTTATTTTTTCGAATATTTTACATTTTTTTCAATGATTTATTTCTAAATTATTCAAGTTTTTTAATTATTTGTATTAATAAATTTTGTCAATTTTTCATAAATTAATAATTAAAATAAACATTTTTAAAAACATAAATTCTAAATAAAATGGGATAAAAATTCTAAGAATTACAGAAAAAATTCAAATCGAATCGGACCAAAAATATCGAATGTATTAAAAATATCGATAAATTGATAAATATTTTTCGATATTTTCGATATTGATAATATCAAATATTGTGATAATCTCAGTGGTTTGATAATGATAATTTTTGATAAAATTGATTGTTTGATAATTTTGATATGATATTATCAAACAATATTTTTATCAAATTATCGTTTGATATCGTATTGATATTTTATCATGGAAACCCTAATCTACGGTAACACTAACCCATATAGTTTTCCCACTTAGGCGAGGCGGTGCCTTATGGCACCTTGGACATCTAGCCACTCCTACCACTCTGAGGATGGCTTTCCTACTAACCCTATCTATCTTTCTCACCCTATCAGATAGCCAGCTTCCTCTCCATCAAGCTAGGTGAAGATAGTACTGTTATGAATGGTCTTAACAGTCGCACTACCAAGCTTTTGAACGGTTGGCGGACTCCAAAGGTGCATACATTTTGTATACGCACGTCTTCTGTGAACAGTCCTAATGTTATTTTCCCAAACTCACTCGGCTCGCACATTTTCTCGCCCATTTCGCACAAAATGAATGTTTATTCTTATTATTACTCGTTTTATTATTTACTTTTAATCGAAATTACTATATATACAAATTTACTGGTTATCAAAACATTGAATACACATTTTAGTAATTGTTTTAGTCACAAAACCGTGGTCTTTACAAAAAGCCTCATTGCAATTGATACAAAAATTTCTACTCATTCTTTTTGATCTGATTCTGATTCTGATTCTGATTCTTTGATCAATTCGTTTACATTCAATACATCGACCAGTTAAATATTTTGTTTTTTTCCAAAATGGAAAATCCCTTTCCTGATCAGCTTCTTCCGGAACATTGAGAGAGAAATGTTTAAACAACTTCAAATCTTTTGTTTTGGAAATTAAACATCTGTCTTGTAGCGTGCTCCTTATGTTATTCCGGATTCGAACTTGAACACCGTTCAAACCTTTGTTTGACTCTAGACGGTCTCTTATGTAAGGGAAAATAAGGTCATGGCCAAGTTGCCGAATAAAACTAAACCTCGATTTCTTTTTATCATTATTGAGATTAAACAAAATTGATGCGTTAATTGTAGTGATGTCCAAAATGTAGAAAAACAAAATCAGCGGATATCTTCGAGTAGCTCTCTTGCAGCTATACTGCTTCAACATCTTATCCACGGTATCCACTGCAGCCTTATATTGATTGTAATCAGAAACAAGATTCAGTTTTTCTTGACCTTTGATTACGACTGATTCAGAGGTGTCATGTTCTGAACTCATCATGATGACTGCTCGATTCTTCACCGGAACCCAAGAGGTTACCATAAAATCGGGATGATACAAAGACACAGACGAATCAACAGTTCGGTCAGATGATTTCTTCAAGACTGGTGGGATGCCTTTCTTGCCGGGTTAACTGTACCAAGGTAAGTCAGGTGACGCTTGTGTTTGAGGTCAGAGACTAACTGAAGTGAGGTGAAAAAATTATCACCAACAACACCGTGTCCGGGACCGAGATGAGCTACAAGGTCATTTACCACACGAGCTCCTTGCCCTACTTCGGGTTTGTCACCTTGTTTTCCTATAATTATACAATGTAAACAAATAGTCACAAACATAATACCTTAATAACATAATTATATATAAAAATACCTGTGTATACTTGAATATTAATTACATAATTCGTTTTACAATCAGCCAAAGTCCACACTTTCATTCCAGTCTTGTCTGGTTTACTCTTCATAAAAACCTTGAAGGGACAAATCCCATCAAAGGCTATCAAGCACTCGTCACAACACACATGGTCAAAAGGATTGAAATTTGATTTCAGGTTAATTATAAACAAATCTATCACCTCACGGAAAAGAACTAGTTTGTCTGTTGAACGTTTTTGTTCACGATCGGCTTTGGAATCGAATCGAAGAAACCTTCCAATACTTTCAAATCTTGAACGAGACATTGTGGCACTGTAAAAGGGCGTTCCGAGCTGGTCATTTTGGCCCAAAGATACTTTACAGATTGTCTTTGTTCGTGATGACAACCGCTGAGAAGTAAAAGACCTAGAAAAGCCTTTAGCTCGATCACTGTCAGTGGTGTCCATTTCCATTTGGCTTGCTTTTCACTGGTAAGCTTGTTAAACACTTCATCCGCTTTCTCATTGGTGTGCTTAATCACTATGTCTAATATAGCAGGTGTAATGAACAAATCGAAAAATTCAATTTCACTGGTTGCAGTTGATGAGACAGGTGTTAGACCTGGGGTATAGTTTCTACCGCCATAGTAAGATTCTGCTGGTTTCCTCCCTTGAAAGTGAATTTTATCGAAACTCCAATCAACACCTAAAAAATTCATAAATTTTGTGAAAATATTTTTTCAAACAAACCTTGATGATTCAGTAAAAATGGATCATCCAACTGATCCAGTTCTAGTAAGATTTCTTCATAATCAATCATTCCATCTTCATCATCGCTAATATTGTCATCAAATTCACACTCATCTAGTTGATAATCACAGTCTTCCTCGTCACTTTCAGGCACAAAGCAGTGCCACTTCGACCGTTGTGTTACACACACACACACACAATTGTTTCTCAGCAAAAGTTAAATTAATAATTTATATAAAGAGACACTACTCGCTCTAACCGCTGAAACGAGAACCAAACTAAATTCCTTCAATGGGCAGTTTTTGTTACATGCATCATTAGGATTTCATCTCTGAGACGGAATATTCTGCAATAAAGAATTTAAAATGCTTGTTTTACCAAATTTTCGTCCTATTCTCTTTAGAAAAAAGCTCGATTCAGATGACCACGCGTAACTCACCTAGTTTAGTGCAAAATTTCATTAGACAGGTCATGCTAGTGTACAGGCCGTAATATGCAATATATTGAGAGAGGGTAAAACAATAAAATAACAAAATGAAACTAATGAAATGAAAATGCCCTTGAAGTAAACCTGTGAAGGACAAAAATTTCCATATTCTTCCACCGTGGTGGAATATTCATGAAGGAGTCACTGAGCAGAAAAACCAAATAGAGAAATGCTCTCAAGTAGGAAGAGGGCCTACTTGCTGGAAATAATATTAGCCTTGGCATAAGGAGAGGATCATAAAAGTATAATTGTGAAATTTAATTTTCTACGGACGTGAATTATTAGAAGACAATAGAAAAATTTGAAGAAAATATTATCGGTAGCAATGTAAATTTGGAGAGAGAGAGAGAAATTAAAACTGGAGAGGGATGCTGAAAACGATGGACGATTTGAATAGCCAATGAATTGCATCTAAGGAAAGATCTGAACAGGGAAGTCGGGGATAATCAATGAGATACACATGGCAAAAAAAAAATTCTTCTTGTAACTGGCGGGTTAAACTGGATAGCTGAAATCTGTGACCCTGCTAGGTGCGACGCATCGCATTAAATCGACGCGCGTATTCGACGAGAGTGAACGTGTTCGGCATTTCCTCATAGAAGCATTTGATATGAATGTAATTCGTTTCGTTTCTTATCGATCACGCAGTGAGAGCCACTGAGTCGCCCGATCGAGTTCTCCGGCTCTCGAAATTTTCCTGCGGGTGATATTCTTCGAATGTAAGTACCGCAGGCCAAGGAGCCATGGAAATTTATGGAGTTGAACCTCCCCTTCCAGAAAACCCAAAGGCAGCAGTTAAAATGGCCGGTGTGCAGGTGGAGTCGGGTTGTGCAAACAATATGAAAGTAAATTTCAACGACGATTTCACCAGAACAGTAAACTTAACCGGACTAGCACGTGCCGCTTCAGAGTTAAGGGACTGTCTACTCGCACATGCGTCCTTAGCTGTGCGGGGCTGAAAGAAATGAAAACCACTTTGCGAGCGATGCCCGATAAGCATATTCGAGTCCGACCGAGAACTCACCCGCAGGAATATACTGCGAAACGTTCCGGGGAGCGAAGCAAAAGATGATGCTTTCCTGGAAGGCGTGGGTGGTCGTGGAAATAATATGAGATCCCGAGAAATCCTGAGGGTAGCACAGGAGCAGTGCTACTTTAAAAGCTCCGCCGACGAATGAATCCGACGATAATCGTCAAATTATCGAAAGAGGGCGTTCCATTATCGTATTTCCCCACATCGCTTCCGTGAAAAGTACCACCTCAAAATTTAGTTAAACAATTCAAGTTATTTTTGTAAAACTGTGTGTTGATCAGTGGTTATGATTACGATATGGCTTATGATTTTCAACTTTCATCACCAGGGAAATTTATTTTAATAACACAGGTTTTTAATTACGAGGCCGCAACATATTTTTTTTACATAAAATGTCATCTTCAAGAACAGGTATCCACAGGTTTATTGTGTTTAAACTAACCTGAAGAATTAGACGCAATAGAAAATTTCACCAGCAGAGAGTAAATAATAAACACTTTAATAATAATAAAGGATAGTCTTATGTTCCATGATTGAAAAAGATTGGAATTTAAATATTTTACGTTATTTCATTAAAAACTAATAGAATTTTCATCAATGGATAAGATGTGAAAGATAATCTTATTCTTTAACCGTATCCTCTCAGTTCCTCCTGTAATTCACTCTTTATTAATTGCGCCTGATTTTTTTCCGAAAATGCTATATCTGGAAGTGCTATATCCCGTAAAAATCTATATTCCGAGCACGACTGAGAATTATCGGGATACCTCTGCGAGTCCCCATTCGTGCAAATTAATCCGCGGCTCAAAGGGATGCCCCCCCCCCCCCGCTCTCCCCCCTTTAACGTCCGTCCGTTGCGACACAAACGGGAAGAGAGCGCGTTGACCCTGGTGGTTATGCAGCACGCGGAGGCGTAGATTGGCACGGAGAAAGCGGCGTGACACGATATCTATATTTGGAGACGCTATCTTTTCTCTTTCTTTTGCCCGAGGCGATATTGAATGTTTCCCAGGTTTTTTTTGTGTCCTACGATCCTGGATTTGAGAGACGACATCCGAATGTAAAATTCTAAATGTTTCGGTTGTGTTTCTTCAAATTCCACGGAATATAAAATATCAATATAATTAAGGCACGACACATAACCTACATATTATCATCAAATTTGAAGCAGAAGATAATTAATGCTGACATCAATCTATGCAAATTAGATAAATCAATCACTACCTTATTAAAGTAGATAACCACGAATCTACCAAAATAAAACTAATCAAGTTTTTCAATTTTTTTAATAATTTGATCGACTTGGGATATTATTTATTTTTTGGTATTTCTGCCTTTTGACATTCTTTAAATATAGTATCCTTCTACTAACGGGGAATCCTTCGGTTTTTTCCCTGTAGTTAAGGATGAACGTATTTTCAAATACATCATTTAAACATGTTTTTACCGGTTTGATATTCCCCAAATGGAGTATTCCTGCCTAGCGACGAATCTAGTAACGTATTAACTTTATTTTGATGAGTTTCAGTTTCTTGGAAACGTTTCCATTTTTTCATTGTTACTCAGTCTGAATTGAATTAATTGTTGTGAAGAAATTATTGTGAAAATTTTTAGGGGAATTATCTCAAAGATGTAAAGGAATTAACGCTGCTATTTCCAAATTATATTTATTTGGCACGACCATGGTTTCGTAGCTTTACTACGAACAATA